>JAQIWI010001669.1:0-15282 GCA_034698825.1 Deuterosminthurus bicinctus
GGAATGCGGTACTATTTTTTTGTAATTTCAAATGTGCCTGTAA
Organism: Deuterosminthurus bicinctus; assembly: GCA_034698825.1. Taxonomy (NCBI): domain Eukaryota; kingdom Metazoa; phylum Arthropoda; class Collembola; order Symphypleona; family Bourletiellidae; genus Deuterosminthurus; species Deuterosminthurus bicinctus. The sequence goes on from JAQIWI010001669.1 coordinate 44, forward strand.
ACCGACCCCCCCTTTCATTTAATCTTACTCATTGCATTTAGGGTGGTTCGCAAAATTCTTACAACTGTGACTCAGTTCATCCGTATTCTCCTCCAACTAACTCAACCTGTGAAATCACGCCAACTGCTGGAAGTGGAGGGCTTTGGCATTTTTAAGTTACTTTGTACAGTGGAGCGGATTTTTGGCCGTTTTTTCACGAAGGCTGATTACTTTGGTTTCTGCTATACTCATTACAAGTATGTATGTTCTAATTTTTATCATATCTGTAACGGAAATGACAGTGTGCTATAGCTTCGGCTATGAAGAATTTAATGGTGATAATCATTTGTAATTGACATTTCTGTAAAACTACAGTTTACTAATTGTAAGCTTTATTGTAAATGATCCCTCTACAAGCTTTGTAATGTGCTGACGTGTTCTCACATCGCTCCTAAAAACGACGTTAAATATTGGCTTTGTACGTACTCCCATGAGATTGCCCTATCTCAAGTCTGCTGCCACGCTGGTCCTTCACTGCTGCCGCTAAACTTAATGAAGAGATCGCCTTTCTCCTACAATATCAAATAGACTCCTCTCTAAGTCTCAAAAAAACCTTCAAACTGCATGTTGCTGACAAATCGTTGTAGAAACTGAAGTGTCTGGACCAATCATCTTTGAAAATTGATATTCAGGATTCACAATTATTACAAGTAAGAACCTATAATTTGTTTTTCAATAAACAGCCGGAAAATTTCATTAGCTGCTCCCTAGTCGGGAAATAGAAAAATAAATTTTTCCGTATAGACTTCGATTCCAACAAAGCTATGAGCGTGCCGATTTTAGTCAAATATATGCAAAGATGAACCAAAAAAGTATTGGCAAGAAGCTTGGTTGATAATTTACTAAACCCTTAAGTCCTGCAGTAGAAATATGCAGCTGTCAAAGTTTAAAATGTTTCCTCTTTTCAGTGACAACTGGAGCGAATTGCTTAAGTAAGACTACGTAATGATTGCGATTGAAGCTTTCTGTAATTTACGTGTACATAAAGTTGTACAGTAATATCTTTTTAATAGTTAAAAGTTGGATTAACGACGAAATGTTTGATAAAGTAATACGTTATCAATGTCACCATACTTTTACAGATTGCGTATGTTACTCAAGAAAATTCAAAATCACAAATTTATTTCAAAATATTTCAAATGGAAGCAGAATAGTTACGACGACAAGTCGGAGAAATTTCAAGAGGCTCCAAGATGTCAGTCCCACCAGTGGCTTTTATTGAAATTGACGTTAAAATAGATAGAAATCGACATGTGAATTCAAAATAATTTCAAAATTAATTTTTGTGCTTGCAAACTCTTGAAATGGCTTTTTCTTCTCTTCACTTCTATACATTGAATTCATGATCAATAATTTGCTGGCACAAAAGTTTATTTATTTGAAAGAAATCAAAATTCAGCTTTCAATGGTACAATGTACAGCTCTCCTGGGCGGCAGCGTAAAGCCGTGTGTGGATCAAGTCTTCCCCGACCGCATTGTCACAGAAATGGTATATTTACCCCTATATATTCATTGGAATCTCCGACTAACACCTAGGATAGCTGCAATGTAAGTAAATGAGATTGCGAGAACACATGAAGTGAACGGCATCAAGTAGGCAGGAAAGTTAACAACATTTTCACCCACCATTCCATTTAACGATATTTTCTGTCTTTTTGAGAAATATATCAATTAATTTTTAAAAAAAAGTTAATTTAATTTTTAGTTTATAAAGTAAATTCAAGCTCATATTCCTCAAAACCATCGCTCTCCTTGATAATCTCCTTACAAATATGGGCACAGAAGGACGGAATTTATTTATTGTCCTCGAATGCTACCCACAATCAGGGCTTATCGCAGTAATAGGCCATGCCAACAAGAGGACCCAGAGAGTATTTCGGGTATATCCTTCAGGTCGAGCCACAACTCTTCCAATTTTGTAAATGAATTAAAGTCCATCGTAAGTTATAATTATTCCTCTGCCGATTTTCTAAGAGGTGGTTTGTGAATGAATTTGTGAAGGTCAAGTATCAAAATCGTGTACTCAGATTATATTTAACAGGATCTGGCAATAAAAGCACATGTTTGAGATGAGCGAGTTTGTAAAAATATTAATTCATAAGACCGCTGACAGTCCGGTGGCAACTGCTCAAACGGATGAATGATTGTTATATTATAATCGCATCGCGATTATCTGAAATTTGTTCTCAAAGTTTCTTTCTTGATATGGCGCATGGGATTGTAGCTTTCTCAATTTCTTTTCCGTCAGCTTTCTTCCCTTTGCCAAGCCGTCGCATTGAGAAGATAGGTGTCTAATGAACCTGGAATCCTAAACCTGCGTCTACTTAGTTCATATTATCACTATTAACAAAATCTGTGGTCAGTCATAGTCTAACCATGAAACTAAATGCAATACCCATCTGCAAGGATCAATTGTCACTTTGACACAAATGTGGTTCTCCTGGAAACATGCAAATAAGCCAAACCATATCGTTTCATGAAAGTAGCAGTGATGATATAGTGTTCGTTTATTAAACTTGGACCTTTTGAGTAAATAATGTGAAAGAGCTCTTGACATAGAATCGGAGATCGGTTGACAAGCCACAATAAAGTTAGTACTGTGTCATTTCTCGCTACGGCTATTCTAGTCAAGATCGAAGTATGAGACGTATAGATATAACATGCAAAAATTTATGAATGATGCAAATAAAATGCCAGTGGACTCATTCGGAGCCACACGGCAAAACAAAGTACACAGAAAGGCACACTGAAACTCTCTGAGAGTCATCATCGGAAACACAGAAAGAAGGACGTACCATGCACTGCATCGGGATGCAATTTTAGATGTAGCACCATGGCTTTACTGAAGTTGCGTCTGAGGGGACATACAAAGATAATTCTAAAGTGCCCTAGTGATGAGTGCAACTTTAGTACATCTTTTAAAAAGAGTTTGCTCAAGCACATGTCTCGTCATCACAAGGACCTACAGTTTGGCGCAGTGGGGGAGCCAATAAAACTGGATCACAAAATCGACAGAACTCATGCCGTTGATATATTACATTGTGGATTTCTGAATTGTGGTTACCAGACCAAGTTCCCACACCGATTCGACCGGCATAGAATTACTCACAAGAAAGAAGAAAAACGACAATATGTCTGCTCATTTTGTTTTTCAAGATTCAGCCATTTTTGCATGTTAACAACTCACCTTCACCGTCATATTCGAGAGAAGCCTTACCGCTGTTCACATTGTAAATTTGTAGCTGCCTCCGGTGCAGAGTTGAGATCTCATGCTAAGCTCATTCATTACGTTTACGTGATTCCTAGCCGCAAAAGCGACGAGGTGAGAATGTGTCGTACATGTAACATGCATTTTTTGAGCTACAGCAAGCTTGTGCTACACTCAATGACCCATTTGCAGCCTGTTGTAGTTGTAGAGCAAATTAAGTTCCGCGTTATGTAAAATAAATCAAGAATTGAATTCTCTTAAGCACGAAAATTTGTTATGCAACATTTTCTGTATTAACTTGAAAGAAGTCTGAATGAAATGTCTGGTTTAACCCTTAATGTGTAGATAAATATTGGATGGAGTTAAAAGCATATTTGGTGGGCCATAGCTCGACGATAAATGAAATCATTCCGCCGCTTTTGCCATGATACGTACATACGTGGCTTTATCAGAGACCTGAAAAATGAGTCATCACAACAGTCATTTTGGCGCATGTGTGGAGCAGTGCTGGACTTGTCATCTAGAGTTCGTAGCTCAAAATTGCAAATGGATCAATCAATCAATGAATGCAATTCTCGTTCTCATCCCCTGACATGCGCGCGCTTATAGGTTGGACGAAGGTGATATCCTTCTGGCATAAAATAACACTTGTGCCTGAGGTGTTCAGAATCAAAGGAATAGATTAACCCCAAACTTTTTATGCTGGTTGGTCTCGACCTCTTGTAGCTACAACTAGAAAGGGTTGTGTTCAAGGCTCGCTCATTTACAACTCTCTAGACCTTTTCAGCCCTTGCTGTGCCCTGGATTAAGTTTTTCCAAGCTATTTCCGTACAGCAACTGAGATGGTTGACATTGCTCAGTCAGTTGTGAGGGCAACATTCAGCATTTCCAAGTTGAAGTTGACGGTGAGTCGTTCTCAATTTTCGACTACGTGGAGCCGTCCACGGTAGAAATTGCTACACAGGTCAGTTTTGGATATATTATTATTGCTCTCTGTGCAATAATAGTTCTTGACATTTAGAAGGCCCTACGACGTAATCTTTTAACTCTTCAAGTTTACCTACAAAATGGTGCACCCTTGAGACTGTAAGAATTCAAAAGAGGTAGTGCACTCGGCTCTTCTTCAGGAGGAGGAACGCAAATAACTCTAAACTTCCTCTCTTTCATTCAGATTTCACCCTCTTCAACGAACAGAAAGTTCTTCTGTAGTATATTTATCCTTGGCTTTAGGTTTGTTTGAATGTACGAACCGGTGGGTCTATCTAATTCTTTCGACACACCCCGGTACCCCATAACCCGGATCGGAGTTTTTCCCACACTATCCGCCCCAAGACCCCGACCCCGCGTTCTATGACCCCGCACCCCGACCCCGCATTCTATTACTCCACACCCCGAACATGGAACCCGACCCCGCGTTCTATGGGCCGCACCCCGACACCGCGTTCTATGACTCCACAACCCGACCCCGCACGTCGATCATGGACCCCGACCCCGCGTTCAATGCCCCCCACACCCCGACCCCACGTTATACGACCCCAAACCCCAATTCCTTCTTCTATGGCCCCGCACCCCAACCCCGCGCCCGCGTTGCATGAACCCGCACGCACCCCGCATGAAGGTGGTTAAAATGGATCAATTAAACCTTTTTCCTTACTATCATGATCTAACTCGTGCAAACGACCTTTCACATCATCTAGAATTTCTGTCATGTCGACTGTGAGTTGTTGTAATTTCAACTGTATTTCCTTTATTTGATCTAGCAATCGCTTCGAGTTGAAATCAAATGCCTGTATTTTCGATGATAAATCGTCAATTGTCGCCATATTTGAATGTGTTTTCAACAACTTGAACAACTATCAGAAATAAAATAACAGGGTGAGTGTATTCTGACCACAACAAATTCTCATCCCATGCCACGCCCTTTGATTTCAAGGATGCTCAAGATTCCTGCTTATAATCACAGGTGCTCTATGGCTCACAATTTCTTAGTGCATCATTTCTTGTGTTATTGCGTGATTTCTTGATAGCTTAGTAAAAGTATAATTAGAAAATTCGATAGAAATTCTTTTTTCTTAAAACTTGAGGAGCTTTAGTCCTTGCAAAATCGTTTTGAACTGTCATGATCCACGTATCCAGCAACGATTCAGGGATCGTTGACTCGGATAAAAGTGGTGTTGCATTGTGAAAAGACAAAATATTACAACCTTATACAACATATTACATGTGTTCTATAACAAATTGCCACTTCTTATAACGTCCACTGTAGTAATTGTAACGTATACGACGCCGTAAAACACACAACAATGGAGAGGCGGGCCTAAAATGTGTGCATGGCAGAAGCGTCTCTCGTTTTTCTTGGACTTTTCGTATTGTTAATGGAACATAGTAATCAATTCTTAGAACAAAATCTCACAAAAAATTATTATAAGCGACTTTTTGGTACATAAAAAAGCACAGAGTAAATCAATTAGTCCAACTAACCGAAGAATCGAAGCTGATTCATGAAATAAACTTCTGTTGGATAAAATAATTCCCTTCATTCAAAGCAGCTTTCTAGTAAACCATGAAATTCACAATCTCTTATTTTCCTAGACAAATTATTGGAACTTAATTAAACTCTTACTACTGATCTCTATTTTACCATATGGACAGACACTACGCTCATCTTCAACGTACACTATCTACGAGGTTCCAATTCACCACCTTGACCATCCACCAGTTTACAATTTGCAAGCACACATCCGGCTTTACTAATAACCTACGACTTTGCATCTCCATTAATAACAGTTTCTTGAATATTCCAGTTTCACCTGATGGTAGCAGCAATGGCAGTACTAATGAGGATGATACTTCAAGTGAAGAAGACTTGGTACTAGTACAATGCAGAAAAGATCGGTAATTTTACGTAAAAAAATGTGTGGGGAAAAGTCGAGTAATAAAAGACGCTCAAGTTGGAAGAGCTATAAGAAGAAATGAGCGATCCAATTGAAAATTGTAATGAATTTGGCTTTGGGCAGGAGGAACTTCACAGGTTGCTCTTAGGAGTAAGGAGAAAGAGACATTTTCATGTCGTAGTTAATCCCCCGGCTAAACATGACCTCTGGTCAAATATCTGTAATGGCTTAATGCTGCTAAGCCTTAAGCCATTCAATGCGTGCATGTACTCTAATGCACAAGCATGGGGAACGTGCACAAATGACATCATGGTTAGGGTGCATCCCTCATGACCGCAAAAGGTGACATAGGATGACAAGGGTCAGTGGGTCTTGCTTGCCAAAGATGATGTCATACTTTTTTGCAGCAGAATTTGACCCGCGAAACTCAATGACAGAATGTTTCACATGCTTTTCTATGACAAAATGGTCGGTGTCATGCTGTCGGTGTGGGTGGGTCATTGAGGGGATTCATGACACAACAATGACATCAGGGTGAATGGGTGCTAAAATCGGGGTAATCATGATGATGTCATTTGTGCACGTTCCCATGGTAAAGACTAAACTTTGCCATACTTGTCCATGACAAATTGGCGGTGACAGACTGTCAGTCAGTCAATCTAGACTGCGTGGCACCTTGGTCTCTGTCTTTCTCTCTCTCTCGTGCATCAACCCCGGACTGGACTTCCCGGTTTTTTCAGCAAGAAAAAATCCAGGGCAAGTCTGAAACTTCGGTGCGGATTCTCACTCCCAAGGCCGTTCTACAGAGAGGGTAAGTTTTTCATGTTAAATTCCATAAGAAAAGTTTCATATGAAGCAGAGGCTTTGAATTTTACATGTTAAATCCTATAAGAAAAATTCCACTTAAGCCAGCAATCAAGTGGATTTAACTATTTAATTCGATGTTGTGATTTGTTTCTCAGGGGGTAGGGCAATTTACAAGATTGTGCCGGAGATGAGAAGCGGACGAGGAGGGTGTGAAGAGTCAGGTGAGTGGAACTTGTGATGATGATGATGATCATAATGACACTTTCATTGGGCATGTAACTTGTCATTATTATTTTGTGTTTTTTTGTCTCTCTCTCTCTCTAGCTCGACTGACAGGAAGAAATCCTCCTTGTGAAATCCCATAAGAAAAATTTGACTTTGATTTCCACTCTGCTGACTTGGAAGGCAGGAAGGAATAGTCGCGTGTTGAATCCTATAAGAAAAATTTGATTTTGATTTCCGTCCCCGCACAAACTTGGAATGCAGGAAGGAAGACTAGAGTGTCAAACCCCATAAGAAAAATTTTATTTTGAATTTCAAATCCTCAACATGAGTCCTATTAATCTAGGTAGCGGGAAATTTAATTAATAAGTTAATTAAATAAAAAATTACTGTCTGATTTCATTTATTTAGATTGTGCTGAGTTTTCTGGATGTCCTGAATGCATCCATAGCCATTGCTTCTGGGTTCAACACTTTGCCCATCCGCCCGCCTGCATGGAGAACTACGCTGTCCCCATATCAAGTGAACATGGTGGTGGAATTTCGGGAAATTTGCCCTACAGGCAGTTCAGGCGGCATGTCCACAAGCCCTATACAGGACGCTCCGGACCTGGCCGCGTGGGTCGTAGGTGCGTTTTGGGTTGTTTTTGTTGTTGTTTTTGTTATTGTCCAAGATTTTTTTTATTTTTTTTTAAATTATTTTTAAATCATTTCAAATTCATTTTAATTTATTTTAAATACATTTTTAATTCATTTTAATTTATTTTTAATTTATTTTAAATTCAATTTAATTTATTTTAAATTTATTTTATTTATTTTTTATTTCATTTTAAATTCATTTTAATTACTTTGAATTTTATTTTAAATTCATTTAAAGTGATGTTAATTTTATTTTAAGTTCATTTTAATTTGTTTTAATTTTATTTTAAATTCATTTAAATTGATTTTAATTTCATTTTAAATCCATTTTAATTTGTTTAAAATTCTTTTTACAGTTGTTATTGCCATTTGTATGATCGGCATTGGGTCAGTGACTACTTGGGCGGTGCAGTTTGCTTTCAAGTGGTACTTGAAACGTACAGGATTCAGGGATCGTTACAACCTTAACGACGGGCGGGATGAAGAAGACTATCCCGCACCCAACCCGATTCTTGGGTTTGCCGATCCCGATCCACTACCTGCTCAGGACTTCCTTCTCGACTTTGTGTGACGCAGTACCTTGTGTACTACGGCCGTATATATATGCCTTAGGTTGAGGGGGCACATGTAGCCCTGCTCTAGAGTAAGAGAGTATGGTGGAGGAGAAGAGAATTTGAAGAAGGAAAGACAGAAGACTTAAGACCTTTGGAGAGGACTTCTCAGTCGGGCTCAAGGGTCCGACCGCCGTGTTTGTGTTTTGTGCTCGTGCTTGTTTTGTGTGTATGTGATCGTGAAAGTGAGAGAGAGAGCAAGAGTGCAACTCCATTACCCTCGACGTGGGAGTCTTTGATGACCATCGTCCCATTCACATCTTCATCTCTGGTATGTAGGAAGTATAGTTAATTTAAGTGTGAGATCCTTAAGCCTGTCTGCAGGCACCTCACCTAGCCGCTCCCTTAGTATGGAGCCTACCCGGTAGTGGGGTTTTGACTACCTTTTAGTTATGTGTGGGATATGCTTTGAATGATTTAAATAAATGCACTATTAAATGCTATTGTTTCGACCCGCTTAACTTGCGAATGATGCGCTATGTTCCGACACATATCCAATGCAGCCGAAAAGATGACTCACAGTTGAGCAAGACGACCTCCCCAGACCCAATCCGATTCCTGCTGAACCCGAGCCCTAACTTCTCCCTCCTCGATACTTCATTGTACACTTTGATGCTCAGGCGGAAAAAGCGGCGATTATGGCTCCCCCACGCCCACGTGTACAGGTACGAGAAAGAAAAAACCTAGAACGCCAGAGCATGTTCGCCTAATGAAAGAGAATCTCTGGCTTAACCAGAAACGCGAATTACGCTCTGTAAGCATATATGACTTGCTTACAATTAAAACCGATGGTTTTTACATGCAATGTTTTCTTTTATATGAATTCAGGGATTTTCTCAGTGTAATAATGTCATTACACCTATGGGTAGACACGTTGATCGCAACATTCAATCGTTTTTCCAAGATTTCAACATCTTCAAACATTGAACACATCATCAACTCCCATGACTATATAGCTGAGTCTCTTAATCTTCCTCTTGACTGGATAATTCAAATAATACCCTTTGATTTTCCTGAGTTCTTTTTCAACGTCCTTAGGATCCAGTTTTTTCTTCCGATTACGAATGAATGACTTTAAACCGCTGTAACTTCCACTAAGTTGGATATTTTTGTATGTACTTTGAACGGACATATAAAAAAATAAAAATAAAAGAAATAAAACATATAAAGAAATAAAACGGGGTGTAATGACTTTTTATAATGCTGTATTGCTACGCCCACTTACTACTGGTTCACATGCAGTGAAGAAATTGACATTTTCATTATCATCATTGACTCAAAAAATTGTTTCTATGTATTTAGACTACTGATTTACATACTCATGGGATGAGTAATGTAATTACGCGAATTATTAGCACTGTCATTGTTATAACCATCATTGTACAACATAAATGATGAAAGAAAATTAACAATGTCATCAGAAAAAGCTTCACTCTCACCAGTGTAATCCAAAGATGACAGTGGTAGTGTAGTACCATGTTGACCATTGACCATCACTAACTTCATTCACCATGTCTTTTGGTTCATCAAAAGTCAGGGTAGCCAGTGGAGAAATTACGGGAAGCATTGGGCCCAGATTTTGCGAATGAGCCTCCTCTGGGCTGGGTGGTGATAAAACCACCACGTCTGGGCTTGCCGGGGTGAAACTTGGACTAAGCTGAACGGACTTTGAACAGCAAGGGTCTAGATACGGAATTGTCGGTCTATATGGTGGACTCCCATGAGAGGTTTACTCCTTCTCCACACCTGAAATTGAAATGCACTGATATGAGTGATAACCAAGCCATTTGTGAATAAACGGGAGAACCTTCAGATCCTTCTTAATAGTTCCTGAAGTTATAAGTCAAGTTATGCTCAAAATAACTTTTAAATCTCTTGTATTTTCTCATGTTGACTACGGTTTAGCTATCTGGGGAGCCGTCTCAAATGCAAACATGAGAAAATGCCAAGACACAATTGACCATTTTTGTAAGAGCATATTCCTAAAAGGTTTCAGCTTCAATTCATACAAGAAAGTAATGCCCAAGAAAATTAATGCTAAGAAACAACAGGCTGAACTTGCGCAACTATACGAAAAGCTTGAAATATTCAGCATTTTTGAATACCATTCGTTTGTTGTTCTATAGTTAATAAGAAAGCTGCTCAATCAAGAAGATAAACTTAGCTGTGTTCAGGAGATTATGCGGCCAGATAATGGTAAATCTACTATTCTGAGCCATAATCTTCTGATCCTGGCCAAAAGCTGTTTCTTCAAAAATAGCTTCCAATACCGTGCAGCAAAAATCTGGAATATGCTCCCTCATTCAGTACAGTCGTCTGAATTTTATGACAAATTCACTGATGGAGTTGTTAAATGGCTTTTGAGCCGACGACATGACCCTCGATATAACTAATGTTAAGTTTTGTGTGATATTGGATAAGTTACATTTAAGTCATTACTATTAGGTTAATTTAGAATTGTCCTTTCCTGAAAATCAGAGCCAAGCTCTGAGGATAATTGACAATAAATCAAATACAATACAATACAAATACAATAAAAGTTTTCGACCATCTTACATTAACCGCGCGGAATGTTACTGTCCTTTCAATCATTTTCTTGCATGCATATTTACCATTTCAACATGATTTAATCCTAAAATAAGAAAGTAAAATTTACTTATTAGTTACCAAGATATCCCTCAGCTTCCGTTGATCCAAGTCGTGAGGATCATACTCCAATTCCATCGACTTGTGACCACCGCATATGCAGGTCACGAGGGAATCATCTTCAGCTGGTTTAGTCCGCTGTTTAAAACAACATTTAAACTCATTGGTCAACTTATCAACACTGTTGCTGTTTTGATTTGTATTAAAACTCGTTAAATAAATTTATATAAGTAACCCGAATGATAATTCTGTTTGAAATAGCACTTACTTTATACATTAGATTTCTTGCAATTGTCACATTGTCCTTAAGGTTTATGATCTGGACAAAACCTAAGGACTCTGTGCCTACGCAATCCGTCCCCTAATGCCAAATGATGTGGAATTCCACTTCCTAGTTCACAAGCTGCTCCAAAGAAAAGGCATATTTCTTTTCCAGGTGCCAAGCGTCACACCTGATGCCTCCATAGATTTCCTCAATAGCGTAAGAGGCACTGCGGATGAATCTTTGGATGTTGTCATAGTTGGAATCGAGTAAAATCCATAGCTTTACTCCAGATAACGTCATCAAATTAATTGATGCCAGTTCTGTGAGAAAACGTAGCTTTAAAACTCGAGCAAAAAGATATTAATCTAATTAGTAGAGTAGTGACTTATTTTTATCTTCCAAATGCATTGGAGTAAGAGTACCACTCGCACCAGAAATACTCCAGGGCGTGACTATTCCTGGAAGCTTTTCGAAATTGTTAGACTCCAGTTAAAATTACTTAATGCCACACACGTTGAATGGGTAGGCAGTTTGAAGTCGGCCCATACTTATTGCTGATCCGTCAGTCCCAACTGGATAGGTAACTCCTTTACTTTGGAACATGAATTGATCCAATTTCTCCAACGTTTACTCCTTTGTCACAGTTGGAGGAGGTAAATCTTGATTTGAAATGAGTTTTAAGGTGTTCGAGCTTTGAGGATAATCGTACGGTTTATGTAGGAAATCAAGTAAAACATGTTCCTCTACGACTAAAAAGAATTTTTTTAAGAAACAGAAGAAATTGCAACAAGTTCTGTTTTAGGGGGGAGTATTTAAAATAAATAACAATTAACTTACCAACTTGATCGTAAATTAGATTGGTAGTAGCTCATCTCGGTTAATTCCGATGTGCGCGAAAGGTTGACCCCAGCGGTACCAGCGAACTTCACCGAAGGCGGAGAATTCATTCTCGCTCATGGAAATCTTCTGTTGGACTTCGACGTCAAATTTAATGTGCAAGCCACCTGGACACTTTGCATCGCTTCGTTGCCTATCAAACATTTTGTTGATGACTTGAAATGTGGGTTGCTGAGGGTAGTTTCGCACCTTGTGAGATGGCGGAATGAATTCGAGGATTTTTCTGAAAATATAAATAAATAATTATCAGTAACATGAAATGGAAGTATTAAAGAACGAAAGAAAATTATAAAAACCTATTTTTAAAGTCCTCCCACCGCGATGTCGGTGAATCCACAATAACCTGCGATAAGCAAAGCAAATTATAAGAAAATACGTGTACATTTAAATCTTAAATAATTGCTCCATCTATTAGTTGCTACCAAAAAAACAGCTCCACCTATAAATTTTGCGTTTTCAATATATCATGAATTTCAAGGCTCTTACCGGTCGTCTGAACTTGGTCCCTCTTCTGGGGGGCTCCATTGCGTCACACCTGTGAAATCACAATGAATACGATAATATTTTAATAAATTACAATGGTGGTTACAACGTTTCTATAAGCGCGACTGTAAGCATCAATTGACCTCTGACATTTCCAAATAAATTCCTTGTCATTTCGCTTATGGGCTTCAACGCTAGTGGTTGAAATTCCAAGGTATTTTTTTCAGGTCAAAGTAAAAGCAGATTATTTAATTTTCCGTAATTTCTCCCCACCCATTCCCTCAATTCAATTTATTTGTATATTTAATTAAAGTGTATTACCTTTTGAACTAAAGCCCGATCGTGTGTGAATGACCTGGCTTGTTTAGTTTTGTGAATTTGGATTGATAATCGTCCCCTCAGATCCCGTACGACTCAAGAAAATTGCTTCTTCCACTTGGATCCCAAGTTCCCCCCAAGGAAATCCGGATGGATGCGTAGCTTTGCCTTAGAAATCAAGCTTTTTGCCTTAAAAACTCTCCCACTCAAGTTTAATTTGATTGAGTTGATCTACACGCCAAGTAATGGAGTCCTGAATGGACTTTATTAGTGTCATCAAACACACTGTCCATAGAGCGCCGGAGCTGCCCGGAGACGCTGACATCAGCACATGTTTATTAATATTATTCTGTCTGGACAGCAGCTGTGTCGTCGGGGATGGCCTCAGCCATCCCATCATTAGGTTCTAAGCTCCATTCCAGTCATCATATACTCCCAATGTTTTCTTATGCCTCAATGCTTTAAGTATGCTTCCCCAGTGGAACGCATTCGCACGTGCTTTTGTTTGTTTATGTCATAAAGTTAATGTTCATTTTGAGGTGATTTAGGGGATTAACTACGATATAGAAATGTCTCTAAACCTACTTTCCTGCTCTTTGATGTTTTCAATGAATTGAGGCAACGTGGCTGAAAAGTGGAAGGGTTCAGTTTTCCGTCGAAGAATCTAAGTGCAATATTAAGCCTTCTGTGTTTGTCTTAGTTTTTTATCACAACGAAAAGTTTACTGGAACTATCGACAGTATCGGAATCCACGTGAACTTTCCATTTTCGTACGTCTTCAGCGGAAAATAAATTCATGAGGAAAAGCGGGTATAATCTCGTAATAGCTTTTCTACCTTCAAGGAAAGAAATTTAGAATGCGTACCCAAATTGCGCTGTACGTGAATTAAACGCAGCCATCTGTTGCTGCAGATGAGCACTTTAATTGTATCGGCAATTTTAGCCAAGTTGCGCAAGTACAACAATGTAATAACTTCAAACTTGACTGTCTCACTTCCCAATTTAAATCTTACTTTGGCTGAAGGAGCGCTGAAGGAGCCTATATATCATTCCCGATTGTAACAACAACAGCTTTCCCTTCGACACTTTCCACGCTCACGCCAAAGTCATCCGAAAGTACTGTCCCATTCAATACTTCTGCCATGCAAGACGAGATTCGTGCGGGGTCGTAAAAAGGCGGGGTTGGGGTGAGAGGTCATAGAACGCGGGGTTGGGATCATAGAACGCGGGGTTGGGGTGCCAAGTCATAGATGGCGAGGTCGGATAGTGGGATCAGGGTTTGGAGTCATAGAGCGTTGGGGTGCAGGTTCGGGGTGTGGGGTCGGGGTGATGAGTCATAGAACGCGGGTTCGAGGTGCGGGGCCATAAAACGCGGGGTCGGGGTCTTGGGGCGGATAGTGTGGAAAAAACCCCGGTGCGGGTTAGTGGGGTACCGGGGTGCGTCGGGGGATTTAGAGTGTACCGCACCGGTAAATACCGGAACTCTTCATAGTGGCAGTGGCATGTGGCGTGGCATGGTTATCAGCTACAAGAAGTTTCAAATAATTATTTTTTACAATGCAATGAAACTAATTTTTCAAAATAAATTGGCTCTCAGGTCAAGCTTTTCTTAACTGTAGCTCAAGTTTAGACTAATTCTGAGGCCGTCCATGACAGAAATTTTGGTCAGGTCAGTATTGTACTGAATTCAATCCATCAATTTGCTAAATTTAATTTGTAATTAAAATTCATTGCGTCATTTCATTGCCATCTTATCATCGGTGATCATTTATTTGTTTGTTTTCAGCTTACAACATCTCTCACGTGAAATTTAAAGCTTGTGCGTTCTAACGCAACGGGTCATCCTATTACAGGTCTTACATCTGAATGCTAAATGCAGTGGGAGAGGCTTTCATCTGACGTGATTAACATTCGTTCCTGGTGTCTTCAGATTAAGGAGCGAGAATAGCGCTTTGCTTAAGACTGTTTGTTCAAGTGATTCACGGCCTTTTAGCCATAATTAGAAAGACTCAGTGACCCTCTGGATCTGGACCCTCTCAGCTGCTGCCCTGGATTAAAGTCTACTCATGACGAAGCAGAGAACATGCATTCCAAACAGAGCAGTGTTTATAGCTTGAAGCTCTGAATGGATATAGGGGTTTCACTAATAACCTGAAGCCTGAAGCGCCCTGAAGCCTGAAGCCTGAAGTGAAAAGCCTGAAGCGGCCTGAA
>JAQIWI010001670.1:0-15277 GCA_034698825.1 Deuterosminthurus bicinctus
AGTGATAACAAGAACATGTACAAATAGTTTAAAACTGACGTTATCCTTGATGAAGACACAATGAATAAAATAATCAACATACTCTAAAGCCTTATTTTACCACAAGAAGACATTCTAACCTGTCTCCCCCATTATTCCACAATAGTGTCAAGTATTAATTGTAAAATACTAATAACAAAAGCCGTGCGTAGCTCCACGAGAAAATAGACGAGTAATTTTATACTTTGATTCGTGTGAAAGTCGGTAGAATAGAAGCTAGTGCGCATGAGCAGTGGAAAATAAAGTTATTATGAGTAATAAGTCTATATTGAGTTGGAAGAGGTAATAAGAACCACTTACCCGAGTTCTTCCTAGTAACAAGGCATCCATTTCCCCCTCAGGCGCTGCATTACCTCCTCGAATTTTAAGGTTACAACCTCCGGCATCGTACATTGCCATAGTCAGGCAGAGGACAGAGAAAAAAAATATGGCTCTTTGCACCGACAAATATCTCTATGGAGTAAGGCGAGAGTATGTGCAATTACGAGTCAATTGTCCTCAAGGCTTTCACTCGAATAATCAATGGGAGTAAGCTCAGTCTGTTGGCAAGATGATGATGGCGATAGCAGGACTAATCAAAGCTTGTCATCCTTGACAATTTGTTAGTGTGAGGGATGGTGGAAGAAAGGAGGTATTAACAAGTGGTCGGGATCAGCACGTAGCTTCATCCGCTTCCTCTATTGAAACACACACACACACAGAACTGCTGGAGGGAAACAGATGTATCCACACGACTCGATTCCCTGCGGGGTCACGGATTTCTAGCTCTAATTCGGACCGTTGGGAAAACGAGGTTACAAACTGATGAAGCTCGTTAGTCGTCGTCACTCTTTTCTACTCTCACTCCTTTCGCTGCTACTGCTTTTCTCAGTTGGAACTGACGAGTCCGGTTGTTGCTGCTGTTGTTGAATATGGAAAGGGTACTGAGACTTTATGGTGGCACGAGAGAATGTGTCTTGCTCACCATCACTCAGTTCATGGAATGAAGCGAGCGGCTGTAATGGTTTTAGTAGCCCCAACATGTTGAGCTATCAGTCAATTTATTAGTTCTTTCAAGCAGACACATACAGTCAAACATCCACACAAAACACGTCCATCACTCTGGTCGTTCGTCGTGAGTCATTTCGGTGGCGGTTGGTCCGTGTCTTCCATGTTAAATCCACTCAGCCGATAGCGGATGCTTTGCTATAAAGGGGATTAAAGAAGCGTTAAATTCACTGTATATTTTACACAGCACATAAATTTCAGCAGTTAATCTAAATGTTAGTTGCTGGTCTCCAATGTGATACATTGGCCACTAAATGCACCTGGAGGATTCCCCAAGTAAGTAGTGAAAATTAGGGACAAAACCAAAATGTAAGCTAGTATTATATGCATTTAAATCAAGCATGCATAGGTTCCTATAAGTGCTTCGTATTTATTTGAATTTGTTATTGTTAAAAGATGTAAACGGACTGGTTCTTAATTTTTAAGTTGCATGTTTATCCGTCTTATTCTACACTAAGATTAGTAGTTGATTCAGGGTCTCTTGTCCAAAAGATAGTGAAAAAGACCTGAACATCTTTGTAATGTGGCCAGTACTTCTAGCTCAATGGTCTTCGTCCGTCCAGATAAGAAACTAATCTTCTAGTGTCCAAACTGTATCTATCATTGCTGACTATGTGTGTTTCATTATTAAAGTACATTTGTGACGATTGCAGCGGTAATATCTTTCCTTTCTTTCTCATAGATGATCCCACTTACAAACGCCACGTCAGCCTTGCAACAATTAAGATACACTTGACCATAACAAAGGAAACGAGTTAGCTTAGAATGTATAAAATAAAATAAGGTGGAGGACCACACGAAAGGCTTGGAAATCAAGGGTACTCCAAAAAAGCAAAGATGATAAGACAGGTTTCTCTTCCTCTTTAGCAGCGAACAAGTGTAGCGCGAGCTAATGACGAACAAAGTTTTCCAAACTTGCCTCGATCAACATGAGTAAAGGAAAAATCAAGGTTCCCGTGAAAGCATCCTCATCATCTTATCTGCAAGTCTGCCCGGATTACGCTGATCCGGCCGAGTCTTGGGCATCACTTAAATCTACCGTCTAATCTCGATAGCAGTAGCTTTGAACCTTTCAACCGAGCAAACTCTCTAAGGTTTATCTGTCAACAACCTTTTCCATGCTAAACAAAGAATCTCTGTGTGCGGCAAAAGGTTCGTCGTGTAATTTCATCCAATCCTACCGTATTGGAAACAAAGGAGGGAAGAAGACGGAAGGGATTGGAAATGAGGAATGAATAATGGAGCCAGTAGGGGAAGAAAATAAATGTGGGAAACTTTCACTTTGTCTGTCTGTTTGTATGTGTGAAGGGGAGGCGTATATGGGGATACCACGTGTAAATAAACTTGCTCTCTCCCATGTACACAGCAAGGTTGTCATGGTTCTTGTATCTATTTCCTTACTCACTCCTTCGTCGTCTCTCTCATAAGCTCTTTCCAGCTGTGTGCACACAAGCCCAATGTAAACAGCCGTGTGGAATGAGAGGCGACGTGCGGATGGATTCCTTTAGTATCTTAATGCATCTAGACACATGTATACTATATGTGGGACTACAGGTGGAACTCAAACTTGTAATCACTTTCTTCACGTACACTCACGTGCTACCTCCGGGTATCTTTCAAATCCGCTCAACTTTCTCAACTATTTCCAATCACATAGTTTAATCTTCGTCATCCCTTCGCACTCATTATTATAATTGGCACCAACTTTCAACCAATAAATAGTCTGACGTAGGTGGGAGCAACAGTTGGATGCTTCTAGTAACAAATATAACTTGTTTTTCACAAGCAAACGTTAAACGACACATCGGAGTTAGGCCAATAAGCTAAAAGTCAAACTTTCACATTTAATCAGTCTTGCCTAATCTTAAATTCATGGAGCTTGAAAATAGTTAGCTAAAATCTCTAGTGGAGAACTCCATGTTGAAGTGACTCAAACATTTGTAATTTCGATCGATCAACTTCTCTGTCCTTACGATTAAACTAGCTTCACTTGTGAGCTATACGAGCCATTAGTATCTTTTCAATCGACATTGAAAAGTTCGTGATTAGAACAAAAAATAAATTCATCCATTTGTGATTAATGAGTTGGTCCATAAAAATGGCCAACTTATAGAACCCTAAAAGCCGGTACAACTAATTGTACTTTGAAATTGAGAAAGTAATAATTGGTCCAATGAAGCGCTAAATTAAAATGGATTAGAGGAAAAGGTGACAGCTGTGAAGTTTACGACCAACTTCCGGCCTTCATTTCAATCGTTACTTTTGTGTGGGTGAAGGTCGTTTGATCATTACGCAGTTACGGCAAAGGAAACCTGCTCCACTTCCAAAGTTTTTTTCTCTTCTGACTTCTCGCTTTTGTAAATTTAATGGACTGGACGAACAGATCTTGGGCATAAATCATGCAGAATACCCCCGCTGTACGAACATTTATTTTTGCTTTTGACCAATACCTCGAGTTATATTGTACAATCTATTGCATGAGGACAAGGTGTGCAATAGGAGTGAAAATAACGCAACTATTCAGAACAGCATTGCAACGATGGAGATTTGTACAAAGAAAGGAATAGATTTGAATGAGATAGAGGTGGTCTGCTGTGAAATTAGACCTCGGATTACTCATTTCCTTCATCATGAACCGTATAGGAAGGGATGGAGGAAGCCGACAGATTGAAGACCAAGGTTAGGGTATTAGACACATTAATGTTCATCTTTCCATACCACTCTCTGGCCAGACCAATAACAATATTAAAGCTAGCTAGTGCTGAGCATATTCCAGGGATTTTAGACATGCATTATTATTGGTAGCCGAACGAAAGTCTTGGCTTCTAAAAAAATTGGCGATGCTATGCCAAGAATCTCTCTCGGTCCCTGTTGGAAGTTGGAACAGGACGTCATGCTATTTAAATGTCCAAGTAGATTTTGAGGTCAGAACAAAGTGTGTGGAAGGTACGTACGTATGGGCAAGATGACCATGAGGGAAGTCCTTAAAGCCCAGCATAAATTCAGCGCGCAATTTCCCCTGTCACCCAGAGCCCTTATTTATACTTTAACTGGAGCATGGAGACAGAGGAAAGATAGAGTAAGGGATGACTGTGCGCTAACTCCTTAAACGTGCTGCTGGTGGATTTAACCCGGCATAAGTCAGTCACATGGTTGGGACCGGAATATTCTTAGCTCATACAAAACTACTCCTCCTTTATCCCATGGGTAAAGTCAGTGTGTTCTCCAACCTAATGTACTGGAGCTTGATGAGAGCAGAGTAAGGTATACGAAGCATTACGTACATAAGTGCCGCCACCGCCGTTGAGGCATATGTAATCCTTTTTTGTAAACACTACCGAACTCCCTTTCACTATCGCCCACCTTGCACCTTGCAATTCACAATTGCCTAAGAGGTTTAGAAACAGAAGGATCTCCCGCCACCCACTCCACAAATTCATTCACATTTAAATCTGAAGCAAGTTTGACCAAGTCCAACACCACTTTCACTCCTCTAGTCCTGCTGAAATGGAGCAAATCAAGGCGAGTCAATCCGTTGTCACCTTCGTCACACTCTTATTGTATCCACGGGGTGGCTAGCCAGTAGGAAATGAAGCAAGAGTGTATGTTATAGTGTCCTCTGAGTATGTCTGTAGAAAATTGCACACTTGTTGAATGTACTCAAGTGTGCTGTGGGGCTGTATGGAGCGAAATTCTGAGCCAGTTTTTCACTCACGCTTTCTTTCGTCCTCTTCACACGACCAACTTTCTACTCTAATTTTACCCGGCCGCAGGAGACAAAACAACAGCAACATGTGCTGCATCCTGAACAAGAAGGTAACGCTCCATCATGACTTTCACTCAGTCTTCTTCTCACTTCCGCAAGTTTGACGTGGCGTGAGTATAACACAGGTCTGAAAATTGCCTTGCTTTTCTATTATTTATACAAAGATTCCATCGTTGAAACAGCACAGCTGGACGTCAGATCAGTCACTTAGAGAAAGTGCGAATTTTCACTCCGATTTTTTCTTGCACTTGAACTGATCCGCACACTTATTCTCAAAGTTTCGGTGGAAAGTTTGTGAAAGTGACTTTGAAAACACTGGGTGAGAGTCCCGTTTGAAATACCGTTGAAATTATGGCACAATTTATTAGGACGACTTAGGAGTTAGCATTGTTGTAAAATAAGGGAGAAAGTGAGAGAAAAGGATGTGGAGTGAAAATATTGAGATGTAGGGGAGAGTGAAGTGAAAGCCGCTGACGAGCGGTTAAGGAGTGAGAAGCACGCAAGTCCTACTTGCCCAATCACGCTCCACATACACACACCGCGTAGATTCGCATTTACACGACCTCAGTCTGACTGGCCGTAGAAATGTACGTGGCTGTAGGAAATGTAGTGAAAGGAGCGGGAGAGTAGCAGCAGGTGAAGAAGCCTTCGTCTTCGTCCCAGTCTTCCTCTCCTTCTTCTCCTTCTCTTCCAGCTCACTCACTAACTCCGGTCCTACTCGGATGATATACTTTTACTACTTGTTTCTTTCTCTATCATCTTTCACTCTCCTCACCCTTTTCACTCGCAACTCCTAGCTCTGGCTATCTGACTCTATCCTTCTGTATGTTTCCACGACTTTTTTCCTGTCAAAATCCTCTCAATTATAATCAGGAGCGGGATGGAAAAGAAGAAGGCTCAGTTCGGCCACACTTTCACTCTGTCCCTTTCACAGTTGATGATGTGCGAGCGGATGGGGAATTCTCACTACATACTACTCAGGCTCTCATCCCGTTCACATTTCAATTTGAAACAGGGAAACCCACTCAGGGACCAAATATTTTTTAACAAGCTCCAAGTATTATCTTTCACTCTGTCAATAGCCCGCTCCCCACCCAACAACACATTTCATTTGAAATTAGAACGGACTGCGGATCACTGAGCATGTTCCGTAGTATTGTAGTGGCGAATCTTCTCAGGCTTCCTAGCTGGATGGCCGATGAAACGTGTTAGTGCATGTGTGCACGTGTGAATGCAGTGGCTTGGATGGCCAAAGGGAACCTCACAAACAAATGATGTGAAAAGGGAGAAAATTTTGTCTACCTGCCTCATATGCGTGCGTGTATTTTTATTGTGTCCACTTGGTGTTATATGGTGCGCGTGTGTGTGTAAGCAAGGACACTCCACTGCTTTCTCTTTTCCCTTTTGAAGTTTTTAATCCCTCGGAGAATCAGCTTTCCTCTCTTCCTCCCTGTCGTCTGGCTCTTGATGTGGTTCGTCTGTCCCTTTCTACTCTCGCCGCACTGGATCACTCAGACAAACAAGTGGAGAGAGTGTACATTATTAATACTCTATAGCGGATTAATCCGCAAGGCATAACAACCTTGAAAGTACTCAAGTGTTCTTTCCTTTTATACGCAATTTTCTTGAACTGTTTTTGATTGGAATTATTGCGGCGGGGTTGTTGAAGAGAGAAAGGATGGCAGCGAGAGGAACCTAATGCGTCTGACGCAGAGAAATTATTATGAAGGTTGAAAAGAGGAAGAAAAAGTAAGATGGATGATGGTTCTTTTCCTTTGCCCATTGGATACAAAGCTTCAAAATCCTATATCATCATTAACTTCCGATAGCATGGTGGAATGTACACTACCTTGGATGGCTTTCTATAACTTTTATTTCCTTCTGTACCAGAAAATTTCTCTTTATTTTCTCCAAAATCCAAAGGTTTATTTTCAGAGAATGTTCAAGGCAAAATCAACTAATATAAAATCATGAAGGTCCATGTCAACGTGGAGTTAAAACAATACGATGTAGCACTCGACGTGAAATTCTATGCGGATATTGGCATGAAAAAGGGTGCGACAGTTCATGTAGAAATGGGTATGACAAGTAAACTCAATTTCGGTGAGAGGTCTATACTAATAATTTAACATACGAACCAAATTAGATCTATACTATTCCTTGATCTATACAAAGATAACTCGTCGTTAATTTTCGTAAGCGGTTGCGGTGTAACTGAAAATGTGAGGGTTTCGCTGTTGTAAACTCAGAAGTCGTTCAGATTAAATATTTTCACATGATGCACAATTTAACATCAACTATGATTCGTGATTGGTATTAATTCGCATTTAAGTCATGAGTTGAACTCCTCGGTTCCAATATGATCCACTCACGCTACATATATATTCTATAAATTCATAAAGTTCTATTGCGGATCTTACATCTCTGCTCTATTTTCTGCACATCGTCCAATGTCCAAAAGGTACATGCTGATGAAACAAGAGACGTTCATTGCTGCTCTTTTCTCGCTCTCGCCCTCACCCTCAATTATTCCTAAGGTTCCACATAATGATAACGAAGATGAGAAAGGAAGGACGAAGAGCTGATTAAAGTCCATTTAATGACTCCTTTTCCCCGTCGCAGTCCACAGAGATGATTAGGCCGTTGTGAGTGTAAGTAGATCTACTTACACGTCGTCTCTATCTATTCCGCCTGGAAGAGCATACGAGTGAAGTCTGAGGCAACTTTCACCGCACTCACTTCAACTTGTTTCCTCAGTTCTTTTTATTCAATTTGAGCCGGAGATGATGGGGATGAGCTGCGGGGCTTTCTTTTTTTCCCTTTCCTCTCCCACACACGTTTCCCATATATAGTCATGAAGGGCAATAATAAAGCCACACGCGTGCTGGCTTCATTCGGCTCGATTCAACTCTAAGTCTTCTTCTAGTGTGTGGATTCATGTATGTGTGTGCACATGGATAGAGAGAAAGTAGTTTTGAATAGGCAGCAGGTGGTGGTGAAAGTCGGGGCGCGGGAAGAAGATATTCTCTTTCCGCTCGCATCTGACATACGGAAGGGATAAGAAGTGAGAGATGGTCGGCTGGAACAAGTCTTCTTGACGACATGAGGGCGACGACTTCTACTTCATCCAGTACATTGTATGCACATGGACGAGCGTGTCACACACACACCGCTCCATTTCCTCTGCCAACTGAATGGAATTGAATATGTTGGAGGAAAGGAAAAGCCTTGGGCTGGGAATTTATTTCATGTCCCCATTCATTCAAGTTGTAATTCAATACCTGCGGTTTGATCTTATCGTGTCAGTCGACTGCACTCACTGGGCCGTTCACTTAAGCAAATTAGCTTCAACCTCACATATTCCTCCAATCGCTACGCTCTGCTCGTCGTCTTAAATGCAAACAACCGGCAGCAGCAATGGAGCTTGATTCTTTTCCAGCTTGCTAGAAAGATTTTTTTTCGCACAATTGGGAAGAGGAACTGATGCTGAAGGTAGCAGGTGAATTGAAGGCTCATTGCTCTCATGTGTGCCTTCAATACATCAAGGGCTGGAATGTGTACTCAAGATATGTATGAGAATATAAAATGCAGAGATAACGCAGTGGAAGCATGCAGCTGGAAGCAATATTGCCTGTGAGCTAAATATGTGAGCAAGTTGGACGACATGGTTTAATGATAAAGAAGACGGAGAGGGAGACAGAGTTATTCAAGTGTCATCACAACTCTTCTCCCACAATCCTGTCTCACACGTCCTCTCCTTTATATAAAAGCCACGACCACGTATACGATGACTTGTATAACATGGTGAGTTGCCTCCGATAGCGGGACTTCCCTTCGTAAAATAACACATTACACATACACTCCTAACAACTTTCTCGCTCTGGCTTCCTCATGTCCAGACCATATATGAAATATATAGGTTCCTATAAATAATTATACACCCTGCTGCATCATCACATCTCCCACATCTCTTCTTATTGCACAGAGGAGCAAACTCTTGTAATTGGCCGCTGGATTTTCATCAGCTCAATTACTGCGCAACTTGTAATATTCATGCACGATATATGAGAAATGATAAAGAGACAAGAAAACGTCTGGAACAGGCTCAATAACTAATGTGTGCGTTAGTCTTTGGCAAAATTATTAGCTGGAATTTCAATAGCATCGTTAGAAATTAGTCCGAGATACGCGACGAACTGGTCAATTGAAATCGCTTCAAGTTTACAAGCAACAAAGAATAATCTGAGATTTTAGATTTAACAAGCATATAATTCTATTTCCATGTGGTAACGGCAGTAGTAATGTACTTCAGTGGCTTCCAGACGTCGTCAGTTATATTTTCAAACAATCTATGACCGGTGTTTTGTATAGTTGGCTTCAACAATTATTGGGGGGCAATAAGAGTAAAATCATCGCCAAATTGCTAAACGAAATATTTGTCTCCTTTGTTGACTGTTTGACGCTCGCATGGCTTCCAGTTTGGACTGGTGAATAGAGCCGGAGGTGAACTTGTGGACAAATTCACCTGACAGAATCGCCCAACCTATCTCATGTTTGTACTACATATCAACCATTCTTGAAAAAGAGTTCCGTACATGCCACATGTACTAAAGGACTACAAACTTTTATCACACGCTCGTTACATAAGCCTCATATGTTTGGTAAGATTCAACATTACAATGTTCCTTTGACAAGCATGTAATGAATACAGTTTTGATAATGACAACTGAACGGCGACGAAGATGATAATAAATTACCCAACGTAGGAAGAAGGACTCGCTTGTATTTGAATGCTAGTAGTTATATAATTACATTTTTATTGTGGATTGTATGCCGTCTGAAGTATCAGCTTTTTTATATAAACATAATTGACTCACTTATAGGACAACGATTACACTCACATAACCTTGAGGCTTGCCAATTGTACTCAAGATCCAGATGGCATCGACAACATATCATTCTCTCTGACACAACCGCTCCCTTTGCCATCATAAATCACCTGTACTCGTTATGTTTGCCTTGGTAATTTAGTTGAGAAAAATTATTATTATTATTATTGATTAAATTCAAGGAGGAAATAGAGATTGGAAAATGACGTTTTGGAAAGTGTTATATGAGGACGGTGATGGGACCGGCGATGCTATTTTAAAAAAAGATTAATTTCCGCCATGCTTGCGCCCGCTCTTCCAACAGTTTCCGGCTGATTACTTCCAAGTAGTATAGGACTTGGGACACACTAGCAGCCGCACACGACGTCTGCATGGATAAGGCCCATTAGCAATGTGGCAGTTAAACGGATGGATGGATGAATGTAAGTTTCCCTGTTCAGCTTTTACGACGCAATTGAAATGCATAATGGAGACGGAGGAGGAGAAAAGGAAGCAGAGGACTGGCGTTATGGAAAATGACTGCTATATTTTTACGATGTATATATACATTCCACACAAACACACACTCATTCACACAGACACACACATATTCTCTCATTACCTTCCGTGTTACTCATTGGCAGCTGAGACTGTGTTGAAGGTCGTTAACTGCATACTACCGTACATATGGGATTTCCTCGGAAATATCCCTCACATGCCGGCGAATAATACGAACTCCCTTGGCCAGTCACCTGATTTAGCCGTGTGTCAAGTCGCTGCACACAGATTTTGAACTATGAACTATAATGAATGATGGAAAGATGTTCACGATTATTACCTTGACTTCAGGGGATTTGGGATTGACAACTTGAACGGTGTCATCAGGCGGAGCACGCCACTCATTCCTATCCACTCTCTTAATACTGGCATGCATCCTGTAGTTGCATTGACTCCGCTTGTATAACAGTTGTACGTACTACGGCAGCCTCCACCACTGGTATGTGATAATGGGGACAAGATTTGATACAAGCCTCATGTTCAGTTAGTCTTTACAAGCAGCAGCGTTCAACATACGTATCAAATTGCAAATGTTTTCTTTTCAAAAAGAAAAACAGAGCAGCGGGATGATGAAGATGAGGGAAATTCCCCCAGAAAATATCTCTCAAGCTGAGCAATGAGGACGACGACGCGAGAGGAGGTGAAGAAGAACAAGAGGAGTTGGATGCAGGACCAAGAAGTAGACGAAGAAGATGACGAGCATATTAAGAGTGTGTTGGGTAAAGCTCGGTGGAAAGTCAGTTTACTTTTCTCCTCCGACCCTTCATGGTCAAATGGCTTCTTTGCAATGTGTTGTTTCATCCGTGAAGCCTTACCATAATCCACACAGTAAAAATACACTTTTCACATTACTTATTACTTTGGATATAAGTGTACCACAATAATCACTTTAAGATCACAGTAATGAGTTTTAGATTTCACAAATTGATAGTGGAGACTCTCACAAAGACACCCAAATGAATCTGACCGGCAATTATTATGACAGGGCAGATGACAAGAAGGAGGGGGACACAGAGACGACATTAGGTCTTCTGTGCTCTCTCACTTGTTTTAATGGCCGGATCGTCATTGAGGGAAAAAAACAAGTGATACAGAAATCTTCATCTCCCAAAATACCGTCGACATGCGGAAAGGACGATGATCATATGTGAAGCATACGGATAGTAGGTGATGGTGGCGGCAGCAAGATGCGACACATATGAGCTTATGTCTTGTATAATTCCTTATTACATTCCTCACTTTAACTCCCTCTCCCTCTCCGACAAGTTTCCGCGATAATACTCCTACTGTCTATCTATTCTTTCTTCTCGTATAATTACACGGGATGATAAAATAGACTGACACACAGTCATATGTGCGAGTTTTGTGTGTGTGTAAGAACCGTTCCTTCCTACCGCCTCCTTGCACCCATTCACATAAAATTTGGATCTCTTCCAGTCAGTCGCTCTCACTGTCTTTCCATCTTGTAGCGCAGATGACACTTTTTCCACTCAAATAATCATGACAAAAGCTCCCCCGGATAACATTGAACTAGTTACGGGGCAAGGCTCAATGCTGAGGTCGGCATTTCCACATGCACAAGCTCACACACATGCTACCTTCTCATTGATATTCCACTGTATTTCATTTAGGACCCCCAGCGGCAGTGGTGGAAAATTCTACAATCTCGCTTTCATCCATGTAAAATTATTATTAAAAAATTTAGTCTCATCTTTGCTTAACACAAGTTAGAATCTCAGCCGAGATTTTTATTTTTATCTAAGCTAAATTTTCAGCATTTTTCAATAGAAATTTTCCAACTAGTGAGAAAATTCCAACTGGTTGTGTTGACACGGGCAGGAATCCAAACATGTCGACCATACCGACAAACAGCATCAGCAACTTGGTGTGTACTCAGGTGATCTGAAGGATTTGGATTGTCCCAAGAGGGACCGACCACAACATATGGGAATTCCATGTAAACAGCTGAAAAGAATGTTACGTGATCCCACTGGACACACGCACCCGTTCTCAAGTTAATCAAAGTTTCAGCTAAGTGACTCGAGGGCTGAACAAGGAACTGAATTGAGAGTCTGGATGTCCATTGGCATCAAGTCACATCTACTTGGATGCTTCAGTTGAATGTTCTAGCCCGCTGAATTTCGAGGCTTTGTAAGTCTGAGGGGAGTCTATAATACTTGTGAGTGTTTACTTGTGCCATACCGTAGTTTTTCAACCCAGTGCGTCTCTGCTTTGAATTATGTGTATGTGGGTGTCTGTACATGTGTGTGCGTGTACAATAGCCAAATAAACCGGGCCGATGTTGCCCCACACTAGAAAAGAGAACGAAGAAAACTGGCACCGGATTGAATAGGACAAGGCATATTGTATAACGCAATTGAATGATTACCAAGAGCGACAAACGTGATACAGTGACTGCGGACCGGGTGACATGATTGTAATTGGTTCAAGAAGAAGGTCCGGGAGAGCAAATGTCTCTTTGTCTCTTCTCATGATCGCAGCAATAAAATAGGCAGTGTGTGCAAGACAATGGAATGTGCTCCATTGTATTCTCTTTGCTATAGAGCAAGACTATGTAGGCGCAGAGTAATAGACATAATTAGCAGTTGATTTATACTGCCAAGACTACATTAAGTGAATTGGATGAGTTGATACGAAATGGAGTTGGAAATTTTACCTCATTATTGTACTCCTGCTCGTCCATTTCGGACTCGGAATAGGCACGGTAGTAGCCCCCACCACCTTCCTCCTCGGAAGCTCCCATGCTGACACACACTTGACAATGGCCGACGATGGGATAAGATGGACGACAACAACGACGGCTCCACGGCTCAACTGGATCTCAGTGGGCCGGACGGTGATGATGATGAGAACGACGACGGGAGGATGGAGCAACAATTGTGCAATTATTAACTTTGCTTATAGGATAACAAGGTGCTGGTGAGCAAGACACGAGACGCATTGGCTAGCAACCATTGCATCATCTATTTTCATCACAGACTTCGTAGCAGGAGGAGCAGGGTCAGGGTATAACATTGTAAATAGACACACGTGCAATCCACACAGCTCTTCTGTATCCTCTCTCATGTGTGCGAAGGAAATTGAAATGAAATTAACTAGCAAGTGGAGTGTCTTAAGGTTTAAAGTCGTAGCCATATGCTCTCCCGCCCCACAACCTTGTCAAGGTGTCAGTTGACAAGGAAAATAAACTGTCGGCAGTTATACAAAGTTGGAAATCTTTGCAGAATATTTACACCCTCTAATCCTCCAGTAAACACACGTAACACGGTGGTAATCAACTACGGACCCTCCTTCATGGTTGACAAGTACACAGCACAGGGTCAAAGGTTAGGCCGCTGAAATTCACAGTATAGCAACAACAGAGAATACCAATATGGCTTGCAGGCGGGTAAAACTTTGGGGAATGAATGAAGAGGGAAGGGAAAAATATAAGCGAGCATTCCCGTTTGTTCGCCCTCTTGTCTTTCATGTCATTTTCTTTATCGCTTTTCGCTTAAAAAAAGAAGCATAGGAGCATGATGATCATGGTGTGCCACAGAGTGAGTGAGTGAGCCAGAGAGACGTTGATCCAGTGGTAGCTGTACTAATTCAATGATCATCCTCCGGACTGGATCCAGCTGCTATATATACGCACACACAAAGCACACACTACCACCAATTGTAGCAGGCTGGATTTTGGCACGGGTTCAGTGGGGGAAAAATTGGGCAGGTGCCCGAGCAGCAAACTCTGTTCATGTAGCCTTCTTCCCTGCCTACCCGCAGCAAGCGTCCATGAGTTGCAACAACAACAATAATCATTTCTACACTCACTCACTCACAGAACACACATAGACAAGCGAATGCATATGAGCACTTAACCTCCAAAAATGACTCACTCAGTCAAACTGACAGAGAAAAACCAGCTACATGCATTTCATCTTTAGAAATAACACATGGCAGTTCTTCTTTAATATCTCACATATTAGCCGAGAGATACATAAGGATGTATGGAGGAGGATGATTGGTTACACTTAGTCATCCTCCCCCTAAACTTAAAGTAACATGATTCTTCTAGCTTCACAATAATTCATCCCAAGTCACAATTCTCAACATTCTTGGCATTATGTCCATTCGCATAACTCGAGCATCCTCATCAACAGGATGAGATCCCCTATTCCTCATAATACATCACAATCCTTGTCCTCAGCATTGCCCATCATCACCTCAAACACTTTTATGGCACAAGTTAGTCCTATAACATCCATAATCATAAATTAATGAGAACAATAATACAAAACTGTACATTGAAAATACACACATATATCAAGTCTTTCAAAAGCTCATCTTTATATGTAGAATCTACTCAACGATTAATAGTTTTACACCTATAACGACATTATTGACAGCGAGCAAAAAAACGATGGGCTTGATAGAGACAATCATGGAACCAATCATGTCCTAATTAATTAACAATCCGCAACTAAATCACAACTTGGTTTCATGTAACCGATGTCTTCGGCTGGCTGCGTAGCGCTTTCCTTTACCCCCGCTCCCATTGTTGCTGCTATTGTTGGGCACATGTACCGGCTGGACTGAGGGCAAGGGGATGGGATAAGGCCGTAAGTGATTATAAATCTCACCATCTTCTTCTCCCGAATCCACATCACCTGTTAGCACAGAAACAAATGAACTAATTAACCCTAAATGAATCCAATTAAAATCTGATTATCATTCAGATTTTCGGGTAATCCAAGATTTTTGATTTCCCTACGGCAAAGTTAATTTGAAACTGCATGCAATCAACTTTACAGAAAATAACTGAAACATTACAGAAATGAAGAAGGAAATCGCCTTGATTTACTTGTAAACAAAATAAATAATTCAGGGAGATAAAAAAAAAAGTAAATGAATGTGAGGGATTAAAAAAGACTGTAGGAGGATGATGACAACCACGATGATGGAAAGGAAGATGAAATAGATTACAGCCAGGACAGAGTTT
>JAQIWI010001671.1:0-15274 GCA_034698825.1 Deuterosminthurus bicinctus
TATAAAGAATGTTCTCTCAGGCACCTAATGCGGCAGCCGAGTGAATGATTTATTTCCCTGTCACGTCGGTCTCGGAGACTGTTGAGTGGATGTAGGAAAGCTCGAGGTCGTTTCTTTCTAAAATTATAACAATATACTTGAGCATTTTACTGCGTTTCAGGTATCAAAATTAGATGGCCTTGAGGGATTTTCATAATAGCGTGGAAAGTGACGGCGTATAGTCAGTAGTGTCGTCGTAGTAGGTTAATAATAATGCTGGTGCTGGTTGTAAATGTATTCTAATGCGTCTGACTAAATTGCTGAGATAGCAAAGTCGGATTGTAGTCGGTGGTGGGCTGATGTAAAGCTTTTCGACGTACTTTGTAAAGTGCTGCAATGCTGATTTATTTTTAGCTTAACTTGACAACTGATTCGAATTATTAATTACTCATGTGTATGTACTCTTGTTTCATTAACAGCCGGACGTGCGACAGAGGGAAAGATGAAGGAATGTGCTCATTTCCCACAGCCAATGTTGTTTTGACTAAACGGCAGCAACTGCTTATGGTCGGGCAGCCGTACAGAGTTATGATGGAGTTAGAAAT
Organism: Deuterosminthurus bicinctus; assembly: GCA_034698825.1. NCBI lineage: Eukaryota > Metazoa > Arthropoda > Collembola > Symphypleona > Bourletiellidae > Deuterosminthurus > Deuterosminthurus bicinctus. The sequence continues at coordinate 585 of JAQIWI010001671.1, forward strand.
GCCGGAATCCCAAGCAAATCAACAATTAGGAATGTTCATGGTTTGTGTCGACTTGAAGGATAAAGATGGCGAGCTTATTGCAGATGCCTGTCGAGCAGCGATGTTACACTACAAATCCTATTTGCATCATCTTCTGTCAACACTCTTTTTCTCTCCGTTCCTCCTGTCGGGATCCACGGAAGAGAAACAGATTGTTCAAATTGAATTGTTTACCAGTTTTGAAGAAGATCCAGTAAGTCGACTCAAAGTATTTGAAACTATGCGTGTTCATGATTGTTACTGAACCCAAATTTTCTTTACAGAATCGTCCTATTACTGAGGCTACCGTCCAGATTCAGAGTAACTACATTGAAATATATCAAACCAGCTTGAAAATCCATGCTCATTTCACAGGCTTGAGATACCTCATGTTCCACTGGCCCGTCCTCTCCGCCTTAGTTGGAATAACGACCAATTTATTTTTCCTCTCCGTCATCGCCTTCTTGTCTTGGTTCAAGTTTTTCAGCCCGAAGCAAGTGTCTTATCCAGTGGGATATGATTCTAGTGCTGCCAAGTCCTTGGAAGATCGACGAGCTTTAGCGAAGGAGCGCTTGATGAAAGAGCGTAAGAACGTCATATAATGTTTTAAGCATAAATGAATTAGATAAATGTATTATATTTATTCTATGACGTTGTGGATTGTTACAGGTGGTAAATTGTTAAACCAGCGTGTCGTTATTCCTGGGGAAGCAGCCACCACAGTAGCAACAAAGAAGGATGATCTAGATTTCACTCCTCCAGTTACTGTTGTATCTGTACAGCCCAAACCTGTTCCAGTGATAGTGACGGCGCCATCAGGAAAAGTTTTGGGTGAACAGAATGAGAATAGTAAACTGGCTGGTGCGAACAATGAGAGTGACTCAGACACGCTTATCACAGGAGAAAAAAATGGAAGTGGCCGGAGGTCATCAGACGAATTTGTCGTTCTAAGTGATGGTAAAGAAAGCCCTGAGCTAAGGGTGAAGGAAGGCTATGAACAAGAGTGTGACAGCTCATCCCAAGGGTCGGATTTTAGAATCGAGGGCGAGGACAGCAGTTTGGGAAAGGAGGACGATTTACAAGAGGAAAACTTGGAGGAAGATAAGGAAAACAAAGTTAATGTTGACAAAGAAGATGAGACTTCATCCTCAGATGAACAACAATCAACACTACGACGTCGGGGCTCTTTGTCGCGACAAACAGGAGCAAATATTTAGTGTAGTAAATGGACGGAGGTTTTGGTTTTTTGCAGCACTGCATTGTTTTGTTGATGTTCCTAAAGTAACTTTTACTTCCATATTTGTTTGTAATTTTAGCTTATTTATCGCTTTGTTACCATGAGTGGAAGTTGCTGAATGGAGCATTTGGGACTCGGGATGATAGCAGTGCATGAAACGTCCATCTCGAGCAGCTATATAGTTACTCATCCTTAAACTTGGAACCATTTGCTCTTTGTCGGCCAGTAGAGTATAGAATAATTAGTATTGTAAATATATTTCTTGTTGTTAACTGCCTTATCTTTCGTTTAAAGGGCGCAAATCGAATCTTGTCAGATACTTAATACTACTACGCTGTTCTGTTGGCAATGAGGTGATTTTTCTGTAATTTCTAATGTGTGTGGTAAATATTTTCGTACTTGTTGAGAAAGAGCGCTTATTATTTAAGCCGCGGCCATGCTTGCGCTGGCAGATTACGTTTTAGTTGGAAAATGTAAAGACTAAGGGATCGCACGCAAGTTGGAGGAGGTACTTGGGTTTTTTGCTCCATGTTTACACGGCATCGAATGGGTTGTTTTTCTTACGGAATCAGTTCATGGTGATTGAATTATGTTGTTATGAGTTTATTTGAAATGTTTCCTTAGCACCAGTCGCTCCAATAAGTGGTGTTCAAATGTTTTATTTTTATCGAGCCATGTATTCATATATATAACACACAAGATATTATAACTTACATTGTATTAATAATAGATAGTTGTAGAAAATCTTGCCAGCAGCAGTACTAGTCAGGTCTGTGTCACGCCGTGAAAAGAATGTTTCGCGACGTAGACGTCGTTGAATTTGTACTGTGGTATACTCGTTAGTGTCATGAATCGCTTTAGTTGTAGCAAGGCCGAGCCTCGTGTAGCGTTTGTATAAGCCGTCCAGTATGTGCACATTTTGTAAATGACGGTTTAAGGTATGATATTGTCTTTAGTTTGAAAAGTTACATTATAGTTTTACCGAGAGAATGTTGACTCTCGTTTAATCGGGTTTACATGATTATTGATGTTGACGACCATTATTGTGTTGATCACACATTCAGGTCGCAATTTTAATGTCGGCCATTTTCTTCAGCCGACTTCAGTTCCTTCCATTTCCTGTTCAAGTTTATAAGCAAACTTGTCCTTGACTTACTAGATTTAACGTAATGGATTTGTTATGTCAGTGCGCTTGTCATTTTCTTCATCGACATCCCGAGAGAGTCCTTTTTCAAATGAACTCAATAAATACGACAGTAGACTTTCTCACATCTTTTGTTCTAGTTTTATTTTTAGTTTATTGCCGGAGTAACTTGAAACTTGATTAGATTGATCATGTCATGTCATTTATGTAATAAGTTTTTGCTCGACCTTCGAGTCGAGTCATCGAGCTATCGAGTCTTCGAGCAAATCAGAGTTACATGTTACATTGCATTTCAGGTTGCAGCTTGCATTAACTCCATTTTTCGCATGCCACGCCATTTTGATCGACGCCATTTTGTCTGCCACCCGAATCAGCCATGTCTGACGGACAAGGACAAAGAAGACCTCCGGCCCCATTCCAGATAATGTGGGCAGAGTATGTTCATCGTGTCAAAGTCCATGAGCTTCTAAGATGCCTGGAAGTAGAGCAGAAAAAACTTCGCGTTTTGAGAGACCACCTAAACATTAAAGACTTGGCCGATGAACCCGAGGGCTCACAAGCAAAACGAGAACGAAAGATTGTCTTTCAGCAGCCATTGGAAACTGAAAAAGCACAAGCTGAGGAAATAGCAGAAGATGTGAGGAAGAGTAAGGAGGAACCGGATTATGTCTCCAAATCAATGATAAGGCTCTTCGACAATAACCAAACTATAACTGATGAGCAGTTTGAGAAGATTCTCGAGCTTTGTAAGGTAAAGTGACCGATAGACATATAAAGTTCGCTGTGTTAAGACGCTCCCGAACTGACTGGAATCATGAATGTATGAGTTTCTATTTAGGATGACCAAGAAAGAAAGCAACTGGAAGAAGCTTACATGGAGAAACGAAATCGTGAGAAGTATTTGAGTAACGCTACTGAGGTAAGATTACAGAAAGCAATCAGTAGGAACTTATAATTCCTGTACTGAAATTCTAGGACCGAAGGATGCTGTACAACTTTTTGAATAGGTTCGCTATATATGAACTTTTAAGTTACTTGTTCTTCTCCTTCGAAAATGTAACCCTATCTTCGGAATTACAGCGAGCCGATGCAAATGTTCATGTTAATTGTTATATTCATCAGCACGCTAGTTCTCTTCCTCTTAAGTTTTGAAATGATAAATGTCTTCTACTGTAAGTTTGCCATAAGAATCGCCAGTTGCTTCGATATATTACATTCATGGCGGCCATTTTACAGCTTACGGTCTCATCGTACTTGACTCTATAATCATGTCAGTATTCATCGTTGAAGCCGGACTAAAAATTTACATCTACAAAGATGACTATTTCAAAAGTCCACCCAACTGTTTGGATTTGATTATAATTATTACTCACTTCGTGGAAATACTCGTTGATCTCGCTACAGCAACGCTTGCAGTCAGCACGGATATCAGCGCTAGCCTTGGGTTCAAACTACTCAAGTCGTTGAGATCCCTAAGGGTACTTCGGTCCATCAAGTTTCTCCCGAGCCTTCAAGTTATCATTACTACAATTATTCAGTCGTTGATGTCTATCAGCTCTATTGCTGCTCTAATGCTTCTTTTCATGTGTGAGTCCTTGAAACGATAAAGTATACTCTATGTGGTAATTTGTTGACATTACATCGATTCCATTTAAAATGTCTCCAATATTATCTTCTGCTCAGTTGTTTTTGCCGTCGCCGGCCGAGAACTTTTCCGAGAGGGCGATGAGAAGAGATTCGGGGATTTCGCTAAGACATCGCTCACTTTGTTCCAACTGCTAACGCTCGACGACTGGGGCGACATCCTCGAAGATAATAACTATGAGCTGAAAATGTTCATTTATTTGTTTTTGTACATTGTCTGCGAATACTTTGTGTTTCTCAAGTATGGAAATTTTCAAGTGAATATTGAAAAGCAGCTTAATGTCAATGCTCTCATTGTTCTGTAGTCTTTTCGTTGCTGTCTTAGTAGACAATTTTCAGCTGTCCATCGAAGCGGCTCAGACTGTTGTGGATGAAGATGAAGAGAAGCAAAAATGGGCGGATCGGATTGATGATCTGATGGACAACCTATCGGACAGTGCTGCCTGTAAGTGTCAAGTCATTTTTGAGAGACGCTTTTAACTGAAACAAACTCATCGTTTGCACCAGCTCTGCATTCAAGACATCAAGATCCAGTTCGCGAACTTGGAATCGATGAATACTTTAGAATTGAAAAAGATTCAGAGTAAGATTTACCAATGTCATCAATACGGGCATCAGCAACTCGTTAAAATAAAATGTGGTTCATCAGGGAAGCTAAGCTGTTGGCCTCGAATTTGAAGAAACTGACATCCATTGATTTCCAGTACCACATTTGGAATAGACGGATGAGACTGACCAGCTCTGTACTAGAGGCCGCAGCCACTGATAGGGTTTGTTAAGTATAAAAAGGTTTCAATTAACCAACTAAGATGAGCGAGCTACTGAGACTGTTTTCCATTTCAGAGCGTGCGCATCGGTCACTCAAATGTGGAAATACCTGGCATCGATGTAATCGAGCCCAATCAGCCGCATCCAGAAGACACTCCGCTCAAGCCCAGTAGAGTAGCAAGAAAAAAAACGGGCATTGCAACCGATTCCAATTTCCAGCTCCAAGCTAAGAAACCAGAAAAGAAGAAAAAGAAGGATAAGAAGAAGAAGTTAACTGCACACGAGAAAGGAGTGGAGGAGAATGTTAAAATGATGGGCCATAATAAAGTTGGACCTCAATGAGTGATTAAAAGCATTTAAACTTGTTGTTACCTTCACAGGAGATTTATTTCAAAAGTTTCATGAAATCTTTATGCGCCCCTTGACACAGGATTATTCAGTACGTGACGCGTTAGCATTTACATGCGTCAAGACGGCATTTATCCATTTTAGTTGAACATTTTCGTTTTGTATTATCTCTACCTTTAATAGGTCCTGAAATATATATATTTATTTACTGCATCGACAGCAATTTAACTGAAATATAGCACAAGAATCTTATGGATTAATGACATATTTTTTTGTCTTTTTTTTCCTTATAACGATTCAACCCAAAAATTTCGTAATTAATTTACACTATTATTTGAAGAAGAAGTAGCGTACTCAATTGTCAAAACATCTTCCGCTACTATGACTCGTTACACACTATCATTTCATTTAGCGCTAATAAAATTCTTGCGAGTTGCATATTTCATCGAGTCACTCAATTTGAAAAAAATAACGTTCATGTAAATAGTAATAATTTGTAAAATTACATTATGAGCTTGTCCACTTTCAACTTGTTTTTTCATGATTGTTAACAGCAGCAGTAGTTACATTAAGCATGGATCTTGACAGGTTGATCGAAAGCCAATTATTTTCACAGTTTTCGTTGACATCTGGCGTTGTATGTCGAATCATAAAGTACCCAATCTATATGTGAGTGATACTTTTGACAATTTCTGTTTCCTGTGTGACTAGCGCTAAATCTATAATAATATTCAATTTCTTTCGCAAATATCATTATAAGTTCAGCATGAAAATTTTTTTTCACACAACAACATGCGATCGCGATCATCAAATCCCCTTCCCCATACATTCGTACATTTACCCGCCACACAATAATAATGAATAATAATTGCTGTCGCAGTTTGTGTCATCTACCTTTTTGAACACATTAAGAGAGAAGAGATAATCTAGTTCTCAACTATAACTGTTACAATAATAAAATAGCTACACGTCCAAAGAATGTAATAACATTAATAAACCTTAACCTATGATAGCTACATGCATTACTTCCAACGGCGTACAATCAATAGAATTTTAGGGAGACAAATATTGGCATATAACAGTTGAATTAAACACATGTCGCCAAATTATCTCGCAATTGGAATATTATCCTGTGATGGTCAGATCCCATTACAAGGGAAAAGTATCATGTCGTTAAAACCATAAATTGCCCATCCGGTATAAAATGATTCAAGGTTTTACATTTCCTATTCCACGAAGAGCTTATTTTTTTCTCACTTCACCATTTTTAATTTTTAAAATGTAAGCCTGTGCCCGTATACAAGGCAGCGGTCATTACACCAATGAATCTTCGGCAACATCATTCTCAAGGGCCTTAAGAAGGTCCGCCCCATTCAAAAGACACGAGCTTTCATTTAACGGTGCATTTACTTCACAATCTTGCCTCGTAAGCGCAAGCAATCCAGGTAGCGCGAGATTATGTGCCCCAACTGAAGACGTTCCCAACGTTGACAGCAAACCTTTATTGATCTGCAGGTAAAAGTATTCCACATTATTTTCAAGAATCTCCGCATAAAAGCATTCAAACACGGGCATAATAATTTACCTGGCGGTTGAAGAGAGGAAGAACTTCCCCTCGGATTTTGTTGCTGCTGTCTGATTGACTGCCATTTTGTACTTGCCTTTCTACCACGGGATGTCCTCCACCCGCATCTCCTATTCCCTTCTCACCGCCACTTTTCATGGCTTTGTCCTCCTCGCTGTTCGAATTAGTGTCCCTTAGAAGCCTCAATATTTCATTAACTTTGTCCGCCTTCCCACTGGAAAGGAGCTTCTGTAGGCACGACTTGAGGTCAATGCCTAGATCCAGCACTCCACTGTCCACTCTTTCCGGCATCTTAGCTAGTGGCATGGCTGGACTGCGATTCGGGATAAGGATTTTCCGATGTGACGTTGGCAACGTTGGACTTGGAGTCATATTTCCTTGTTTTACTTGCTGAGTTCTTATCATTTCGCCCAGAGCTGGATACTCCACTGGCGAGGACGAACAATCGTTGCCCATCAGCACGGTGGACATACGCGGATGCTTTGCGGACGGTGGTCCTGATGGAACGTCCGTGTACGCTAAGTTTGAGGGCATTTCGAATTTCACAGGCACTTGGTCTATACCAGATCCTAAGGAAGGATTCCAGTTCCATGCTTGTGGTCCACCTGTAATTCCCAAATGGAAAAATAGCGACGATTTGAATACATAAACCTGCAGAGTAGTATGCACAAAAATGTGAGAAAATTACTTACCTCCACTATCTTTCAGGACGGCGTCAAACGAATCATTTGTAGGAATCGACACTGCAGATTGCTTCGCTACCACCACGGGAGTCGGGTCAACTTCCATCAAATCACAAAGACCACTTCGAGTGTCAACATCATTCGTTCTGGATGCCTCTACAACAGGTACGGATGGTTTTTTGGCCGCTGAGTCATTAGCATTGCTCAACCTAATAAAGACGTCAGCTTTCAGCTCGTTAATTATACTATGAAAGACGATTAGCTTATCAAGAAAAACTCACAGTAAATCCTGTCCAGCCCACATGAATTCATTGGGGTTGGAAGTAGGCAAGACGGGGAATTTTCTTCCATCCGCAAGAGTCACATAAGCTCCACTAAAATCCCCTGCTGGGCTTCCTGAATGCTGCTGCTGCTGGAAGTCAGACATTTTAGTATTGCCAGTACTACTGAGGAAATCTGTGCACGAAGATGCAGGTCCGGGATCGTCAAGATGGCTCTCCATCAGCAGAGCAGTTTGAAAGGTATCATCTTGAAGGTTGAGTCCGACGAGCTCAGGAGGGGAGCGGGAATCTTCGTAGCCACTGCCTCCATTTGTTGGTGACGACTGAAACTCATACGAAGAGCCAGATATGCTGCTTCTACATCCATCACTATTACTCCTGTAGTTCCGGGTCGGATTCGGTGACAGTTGGAATGGGCTAAGTAAGGATGACTTGGAGCCCGGGGACGACACCATCGGCGGGTCGGAGTTCAAGAAAAGAGGTGAAGGGACCTTACTGTCGCTACTGACTTGAGACAATCTAGGAAACTGTTTCCCTCCTCCACAAATGTCACTCAACTCCTGCTCCACTTCCCTTTCCACAGGGGATGACAACAACGGTATCTCCAATTGAGGCACATCGTCAAAGTTTATCTCAACATAATTGTCATTGAAAACGAAGGGAACATTGGCCTGTTCCATTTCCTTCAGCAACGTATCCAGCAAGGGAATTTGCATATCCAATGGAACACATGCGTCACCGGCGATTGGAGCCAAGTGAGTCAAATCCTCCGGCTCATCTTTGCTCACTACAGTAAAAATTCGCATTAATCATCACAAAATCAACCGTTGATAACTTTCATTTGACTTGAGCTAACTGCCATTTTCCTTACCAATCAGCGTATCATCACAAGGCATCAAGAAGCCAGAATCCATGTCTTCAGTACGAGGAGCAATGACATTTTTCGTACTCATGATTGGCTTTGTATCAGGAATAATTTCTGGCATAATGTTCTCCTTCGCACACGCTTTCTTCACCAGACGGCTCTCTTCCAGTCTAACCGACAATGTTGGCATGTTATTCACTTCAGGCAACACCATCTTGAATGGACTGAAGGCCGATCGCTCCTCTTGAACTGATGACATGATCTCATTTTCATTTTCGATCCCGCTGTTCATTGGATAGGATCAATTAAAATTCTAATTTTTCAAAAGTAGAGCACGCTATCGTACTTACCTCGTCACGAAATTCAAGCAGACGATGGAATTCGGCTTGGAGCCATTGCCGGGTTGAATGAGTGTTGCTTGCGTGATAACCCATACCCAGCCTCCATGTTTAGCCAGGAAACGGTATCTCTCCGTCACGCTTTGCCCCTTCGTATACACTGTTAAGCACATTCCTCTTATCAGTATTACTTCCAGCATGATTAATTAGCAAACTAATGATATATATTAGAATTTATTACTGCATACATGATTTGAATGCTTTGGCTAAAGCGGGCCCATCAGAGGCGTGATGAAACTCAAAGATAGATTTTCCGATCAAATCATCAGGTTGGTATCCCAGAAAGCACATAATGCTATCGGAAAATAAAAAAATATTCAATATTATTATTTTTACTAAACTACGCTACTTCCGCTGAATTTAGTTGTAATATTCCAAAGCATCATATAACCTACCTATCATCAACAAAGTCACACTTCAGATCAGGACTGTGCTTGGTCAAAAATGTCTGCTTATTCAACGGTATATCCACATCTGAGGGATGGAACAAAGGCTCTCCAATCCCAATAAACCATTGACCCTCAGAGTCCTGCTCGTCCCCACTGCTGAACATCCTTCCAGAGAAGTCAATAACCTAAAATCCCACATTTCGATTAGCCTTAGCCATCTCAATGGCTAGATTCTTACAAAACGTTCTCATGTTTCTCCCTGCCAATCCCTCAGAATAGCAGGTGAACTTAGGGTGTACTTCACTTACTTTATAGCTAGCAGCGCGAAGGTGCACGTTCCTACCGCGTGCCGTGATGGTGCATTTCATGCGAAAGGTACTTGAGCGAGATGTCATCGTTTCCTCATGTTCCTTTCCATCTTTCTTCCCTACTGACAGCATCTCTTTTATGTCTCCATGGTCACAGGGATGACTGAAGTCATAAATGCTCAATCCCATTACTTCCACCTGCAAACAAACGTCACATTCATCAATCATTTAAAAATAACACAAGAAAACCACGCCACTGCATACACGCCACACTTCACTAGAATTCCCTAGAAATTATCAAGACATTCAAACAGTTGTTTTCAAGATCTGAAATTTCCTTTTACGGACGTCAGAGTAGCAGCATGAGCTTGAGTTACACGACTATGACGTACATGCAATTTTTTGCAGCTAAAAGCCTACTGGTGGTGCCCAAACTTCAGCAGGGTAGCTCAGGTAGATTATCAAACTTGTAAACAAACCTGAGACAAGCCCAGATGGGTAGCGATGCTATCAGACGCATACATAATGTCACCATCCGTGGACATAACCAAGAGGAATCCTCCCATCGCATTGTTTGCCATGGAAACGACCTCAGCTTCCAATTCATCCAGTCCTTCATTCCGCATGGGACACTGTCCATTGTCGGAAAACACTACAAATAAAACACGAGGTCAGTGCGGTTTAACTAGGTCACCCTAAGGGTTGCCCCATAAATTCATGACGGGCTCATATATAAAAACAACAACAACAGTTGCGATGGCCAGAAACACATTGAAGAACATACCTCGTTCCATCATATGTCTCAATTTCAAGTCACTTAGGCTCAACCTCATAACTGAGGCCTTGTCCAAGGAGTTCCGAGTGCTCTCAGGCAGCGGGAGGAATTCGGAAAGCTCTGAGAAAATCTCGGATTCCTTGCTACGCCGGCATCTGGCAGCAACCTTTGACCTCTCCCGTCTCTTCTCTGAATTTCTTCCATTTCCCCTGTAAACAGACAACAACATTCAACCTGTAGTCCTCAAAATCCAGCAGATAAATCAAGTCCAGCTCTATTCACATACTGTCGCGCCCATTCACATGGCCAAGTCAAGCCGAAGCCTTCCACATCACATATAGTAGCTGATGCTTCCCGGCAACACCAGGGTAACATTATTGTAACTTTTTTTCAGTTAATTAATCACTCTATATTCTTAACTTTCTTCACCAACTAAACAAATCACATTTGTTTCTTAATTCTCAACTGAGAAAGCCCTAGACATCGCTCACAAGTTTGGCCAGTCCAGTCCAGAGTCCAGAGGATTGCTATTTACAAGCCACAACGTTGTGATGAGCTCTAATAAATGACTGAGCCTGATAACGCCCTGGATACAATAGTGCTTGTCCTGACTCTTTGTACAACCTCTAACGTAATTACAAAGCGATAGTGCGAGGAGATTCCAGAGGGAGATAAGGTCTTAAGTACTTAACCTCCCGTCCGATTACAGCTTATGTACACCATACTCAAACTAAATTGCATCACCGACTCCGCCGCATCATCTTAATGAATAGCAAAAGCGATAGGAGACGTTAAAAACTCCGACGACTTCAATTAACAAGAGCATCCAAGTAACGCTACGGTAGATTGTCCAAGAAAAAACACGCAAATCCCACATTTCTCCGGCTGCCAGTTGTACATAGTTTTCTTCTAATCATATCCATAATAACGTGGTCCTTTTAATTCATAAACTCCGACAGCCTTCACGGAATTAGATCATATCACAATTATTGTTTCATCAAAAGGAGGAAAACCGAGCTACAGTTAGCGAGTTAGCCAACCAGTCATCTGCTATCCTCGTGACTTTATACCCAGCCAAGTCCCTTGAATAGAGGCTGGATTCATTGTTTTTATTAATCAGCGTATGCAGCCTTATCGACCAGGTATTGCGAAACTAAATGCGCTTCTCTCGTCCGCAGAGAATTTAACAGAACCCTTAATTAGAGTGTCGACGACATTCTCACAAAGACGACCTACTCCGTGACATTGACAGGGCATGGAATTTTATCCTTAATGTCCAATTGACATGAACAAGAGCAATCTGCTTGAGAAAGAGAGAACTATTATCCCCTTGTCTCTTCTCACACACAGCACATTATTATTTTTAGAGCGACACCAAAATGATAAGCATTCCGGTGACATTGCCTGCCTTCCCATCATATCCTCCAACCAGAAATGTCCTCCAATCGCAATATAATAATTCACCTCCTGATAACAATTCTCTTCTCAATTCCACTGTGTAGTTTAGACTCCTACATGTCCATGTTGTCTCTACTGGCTTACTGGGCTCAGAAAAACGACAGATACACACAAAAAGTTCAGAAGCTTCCATGTTCCAGAACTATGGAACATAATCTATGCACAGCACACAGAAATTACAGTTTTACAAAGTCTGACTAAAGATAACGCATGTACATGGAGGAAGTTCCCGTAGCTTAAAAAGCTTTGCAGAATTTGAATAATAGGAGATCACAAAGCTTGTTCAGGGAGACGAGCATTATTTCCATCGGTATAATCACTTCATTATCAATAACTGCAGAGCTTCGTTTTGACCGTATAACATCACTGTAGTGCTCTTGTTGTTGCTGAAGACACAGAAACTAATGATTTGATAAATTTTCTCGAGGAATATTATAGCATCAGCTAGTTTCAACTGGTATGATCCCGGTGAAAAAGTCTAAATCATTGACCTCTAGATTTCCAATGCATCATGCCAACAACTTCTATTGCAACTACTGAAGAGCTCACAATTAAAATAAATCAAGAATTTCAGCCATTCAAGCTTCTCAAACACGTCAACAGATGGACGGCTAAACCCTCAAAGAAGATCTAGTGAGTCTCCCTAGACGTGGCGAAGAAATGACATTGTCACGTGTAATCATACAGAACGAATAAACCATCAACTCCAGAAGATACGCACAATATTGCACTCGTTGATATTACCCAAAAACGCAAATATTTCCGGCAATGTCTCATTTTTTAAAGTCACTCCTTCCAAAACATTAACAGCATCAGCTGCCTTTCAATTGGCCCCAAGTTTGTTATTCTACGATGAGGTAACCCGCTACAAAGCATAGAGGTAAAGATTATCGCCAATATCGCAAGGTAACTACGATAGAAGATACAGAGATTCAAATACTAAACGTACCATGGCTTCAAGCATGCACCATTCACGTGAAAACCAGCAGGAGTTATATAACCTTTAGACTTGATCAGTGAGTCAGTTTTATAGCCCTTACGCCCTTACTCCCAGCAATCAGCCCTATACAAAATTAAGACACGGGCCTTCATTCGATTCTCAACATGAAGACGTGGAAGTGCGTATAGGAAGAAAGGGAAGCGTGTTTCTGTAACAGACCTTGAAGCATTTGATAGCTTTAAAGATTCTCATCCAAATGTACGCACACACATTAGATGACTAAGTTTAACCGACAAAATCAACAAATATTTGTGTACACCAAGCACCAATATAAGCTCTCAGATCTTAAAAACATAGACGATCATAAACTCAAGGTCTCATGTTTTCCACCCTTTCACTATCTTGGTCATGATACAAAGCAACAGTTTTATATTATAGCAGCCGCTGAGCACATGAACTATAAGTGGGACACTTACAATAATAATAATTACTCTCAACTCGTATACTATACGCTGTCACACCTACTAGCATATGGAAATTTTTGCATTGATTGACAAACACAAATATGACGTAGAACAAAAAGGGGTTCCCCTCACGCATCTTTATAGATTAGCTTTACTCAAATGGTCAACAGAGGTATGGGCATGCAAAAAGGCGCTAGTAGCATCACATTATAACGAAACATTGGAGAGCCATTGCCAGTGGAAAAGCACCACAAACAAACAGATGCGGAAGTTTTTGTGAGCATAGTTTCGCGTGTCTTCTATTGCGGAGGTATAGGAGTAAGTGGTACAAGTTTGTGAATAGCAGCAACCTAAACGCACGTTATAATGCGTACAGCTTATGCTGAAAGGTCATGCTATAACGCACTATAATACCTACGCTGATATATGCGTGAGCAATGACCTCAATTAAAATAATACTGTTCACAGGAGCACTGAGATGAGATTTCTGGGAGATTTCCAAAAGGAAATGTGTCATGTAGAATAAACTATAACATTTCAACTCTTACTTCTAGCTCACACCGCCTTACGCACTTTGCACTGCAAAAAAGCCAGCACAATTGAATACGCACCACAGATAATCATGTCAGCTGATTCTACTTACATTCACCACACACCACCACTCGCTACACGAATCACTACCATCATTCTGCATAAATATTAGCAACTGACAAGATTATGGCCCTTGAAGTAGCATTAAAAATCCAGTTCGCACTAAGCATTAAGCCATACGTACTTTTACACACATGCACGTGCCGTGATCCTGCGAAGCTTATATGATCCAGATTTGTGTGCGTTAGGGTTACGGCGGCAGTCATTTGGTGCGTGTAAGTTGCGATTGTTATGCTGATAAATACCCTTTCAGCGTCTTCTACGAAAGTTGCCTTATCAGGACGTTCAAGCACTTCTTTTACTTATATTTGTACAACAGCATTTAACAATAACTCATGCTTCATTTGAGAAGGCTGCCACTTGTCAAAACTTCTCCTCTGTTACATATTAGTCCGACACGAGTATGCAACTAGATTGCATGATGCACTAGATGCACTACAATGCCACATTACAGCAACTATTGGGGAAAATAGTGTTCGAACCGAGCTCAAATCATCTTTGCAATGATCCTTTTTATGCAAGTTGGCAAAGGGTGCAATGACTTTGATATGGGTCTTTCTACAAGGATAGATTGATGTTCTGTTAGAATTCAGGAAGCTGAATTCAACATTCTGGAAGAATACTGAATGAGCGTTGAATTCAGCATTACAACGGAAAGCTTTCGTCTTTCTTACATAATCTTGTGTTGTGATGTCAAAGAGTGATGTGCTTCAAGTCATTGCTCACCTTCTTAA
>JAQIWI010001672.1:0-15274 GCA_034698825.1 Deuterosminthurus bicinctus
ATCCGGATAAATCCTCGGAAACTAGCCATCGTTTTCATTGCCTGGGCTTGTCGGGAGGAGGAGTTTCCTCTGGATAATTGGAAAAATAAAGGTGGGGGAAGCCATGAGAACTGGCTTGAGTCTTTCAATATCACAGAAGACTCGGTAAATGAGCTGTATCAAGAGTATATGGAACATGTTGGGAAGGACAAGGAAGAAATGGAGGCTTTCATGATGCTGAATATACCATCCTCTTCGTCGTCAGCTTCAGCAACCAGCCAAGGCTTCCCATTCATATCCTCCTGCTTCTCATCATCAGCGTCATCATCTTCCTCCGGCTCGTCCACATCATCGTCCTCGTCCTCATGTCCATCGCCTTCATCCTGTTCCTCCACTTCATGTGGTGGTGGCGGTGGGACTCCTGCCAATCACCACATTACTGCTGAATTCACCAGCAAACCAGGCAGCAGCGGAGATAAGGAGAATTACCATTTGAGTCTGGAGAAGAAACTTAATGGAGCTTACGATGGAAGCTTTTTCCCAGAAGTGGGACCAGTGTAGGACGATTGGCTTCCACACATTTTCATCTCTTCACTCCGACTACCGACCGAGTGAAGTTACGTTGAATGGGTACAGAAGCACCCACGATTTTCATATGCAAGTGATCTCATCCGCTTAACTTTGTGCCTTGTGTATACACTCAATATATTCCCCAAAGTTAATCTCTAGTGCATTTGCAGATATTTTTCTATCCATGTACTTCTTTTTTTGTCACTCTCGTCTCGCTTCAACTTTGTACGTTTTCTAATAAATTACTATGATTAATATTGTAATCCTTCATGTAGTGTGGAGGTTTGGGAAAATGTAAGATTCTGCAACTAACGAAAAAAAAATGGAAAATGAAATGTTTTAAAAGTAATACAACCGTAGTTGAAATATATGTCATTTCAGATTTTATTTACTGTTGTTTCCATTGCATTATGACGGAGCACAAGAGGTTTTTCAAAATCTCAAGAAGAGAGTCTTATGAAACAGCTTTGTCTTCCATGTTCCTTTGAAAGTTGATCTCACTCCTTGTTTGACACTTTTCAAAGCCACCACTTATACTCGACTCGTTTTGATATTCTCTCTCTTGCGCCGTTATAGCTATATACGATATTCATTTAGCTGATGGACTTGCCATCCTGAAGGCGGAATCCTGTAAGAATTAGCTTGAGTGCTGCGAAGCAGGAGCGCGAACCAAGAGTATTGAAGCTTTGGTGTAGTAGTGAGACGGCTGTGTGCCGCACTACTGTAAAGACAAAATTGTAAGAAGATTTCCTCGAACTACCTCCTTTTCTCCTTGTCTCCAGCCTCATCATCTTCGCACTCCGTGTATTACATGCTGCCAGAAGACATACAGCTGCCCTTATTTACACTTTCAAATGGCCTTTGAAGGAAGCCGCAATGTCGGGAGAATTCCATAAGGCACGCAGCAGCAAGCTTCCCTAGAAATGACATGAAGAGATCTTGTTAAAAGAACACGATGTATAGATGCTTTATGGCTGCGTACTGGGAGCCATAAGTAACACCTCTGATGGGCTGCAGGGAGCAAGTTGTTGCCTTCCATAACGCCCCTTCCAGCTTGTCATAGTGAAGACACATGTTGAAGACAAAGGAGGACGGAATGCATCCGCACGTGTGGTCCACGTTCGCATCAACGGATACAAGACAGAAATGGAATGCATGCAAATCAGACTAAACTCTCACGCCGTAGCATTGTCAACCTTGATATAAATGCTGCTTACACTAAGTAATAAAGAGCCTCTTTCCTCATTCACATACACTCTCATTCCAACGAGGATCGAAAAGGGACACATCTGGCCTGTGCAGCACCTGTGTGCTTGAAAGGTCATTAAGTAAGCATGTGAAAGACTTGAGTAAAGTGATGGACTGAATGGTATATGGTGGTACAATTAGGGAATTGGATAGAATTAAAAGGGAAGAGATGTGCGAGAGTTAGGATTTTGGGAGCCATTTAAAAGCCACATCAGGCCAGATTATGGTGAAGCGGAGCTGCGAATTGAGTCCGTAATAAAAGCTACGAAGCAATAGGAGTCATGTATGAGAAAATGGCTCACCTGGGGAATGTGATTCTCTTCCCTACGCACTCACTCACATGGAAACTAAATAAAGACAACTTAGTCAAGTATTAGTTAGCACAGCTCCTGTTACTACTACACTTCCAATTCCAACCACATTACCTTTCCATGCATGTAGTCATACTTGGCCTTAGTTGTGAGCTTTAGTATACCTCTGCCTTGAGCTTTAGTGTGCCTCCACAAGGCTCTCTCTCTCTCTCTCTTGGTTTGCTTTTCGAGTAAACAGGAATCAAGTTTATCAAGGTTTCTTGCCGTCGTAACCTTTTCCCTATATAAAGTTGGAAAAGCAACGAGCACTGCTGGATTTCCGCCCAACTTTGTCCTCATGTTACTTTTCCACGGCTCAATTTGATCTTCTTCCAGCTTAACGTAGTATACATATGACCTCAAGTTGTTGGGAAAAGCGAGTGTAAATGTGGATTGAAATTCCCATTTTATTCAACAAACTTGTTTGACCGATATTCCCCACACACGCACACATTTCTCTCCCGCTCGCTCTTTCTCTCTCTCTTGTGGCGAGTAAATTCACAGACAGACGGAAAGGAAGTGTATGGAAAATTCTAAATCTCCTCAATTTAATTTCTTCTCCTTCCAGGAAAGGTACAGGGGGGCTGGTCCGGAAATTCGAGCGACTTTCGTGTTAGTTTATATTATAGGACATGAGTTTGAAACTCTATCAACTTATGTTTCATTATTTCCCTTTATCTCTCCCTCTTCCCATCCAGCTCTTGTATGTCTTGTGAGGTGGAATTTTGGGTTGAAAGCAGATAGCTTTGACCCAATGGATACCTCATGGTTGGACGGAAAGTGAAAAGTTTGCTCAAATGCGTCGTTAAATGCAAGTTTGGCGAGGAGGAAAGGTGAGGCACGAGGGAGTCAGTTATGCATGCAAAGCCTTGACAATAACTCCTCAGTCAGTCCATGAGTTTTTAAAGCTTGCTCAACCGGAACTTAGATAAAGTGCCGGAGTCATGTGAGCAAGGTAGGGTAAACCTTTGTCCTCCAGGCTTGGGGTAACTTTCCCTTGTTGTTATTTTCCCACAACTCCTTGTTTTCCCACTCAAGCGTGCCGGACTAGAGGGAGTGCATATAGTTGAAGGCAGACGACCAAGGTATTTGAAGAAAGGCAACTGCGGGCACAGCAGAGTTTAAAATATTGACCTCCTGTTTGTTTTTTTCACTTTCTTCAAGCTGTAGAATAACTCCATCCTATGTAGTTTCATGGGTTTGAGACAAGGACGAAATTCAGTGAGGGAGACAGTAGAAAGAGATAGAGAGAAAGTAGGAACGAGACGTCCAGAAGGATACAAAGAGGGACTGAGTGAGGAGTGAGCGAGGATGAATGAGCATGTGGTTGGTGTGCCGCATTGCAGAATCTGCAAAGGGCGTAGTAGGAATTAGAGCAAGCAAAGAATATCTCCTCCTTTTTGCTTTCCCCCTCTCTCTCTTGCTCCCTAGTAGGGCACAGCGTAGATCCGGGCTCAATGCATTATATTGGATTTTCACCGCTCTTTTCTCCGAGTCTCTTTCTAGCTCCTTTTTGCTCGTTACCAACTTGCATGCACGCACACATACAAACAGGTATCTACCTACTTTTCCCATTCATATCCAGCTTAGCTGCCTGCATAAATTCGCAGTGATAATAAAGGGCCTTATGTGTGTGCTTTGTATTTGTGTAGAGGAAGAGAAAGGGGGAGACCTCGTGCGTGTGGATGTAAGAATGTGTGGCTTGTATGTATAGTTGGTTTGTTTGTGTGCGTGGAGAAAAATATGAGCTAAGGCTTCATGCCCTTTGGATTATTCGCAGTAGAATCATATTTCATAGACAGTGCTACTAGTATATAGTAGCTCCACCGTCGTCCTACTTTTTCCCTTCAACTCCCGTCTCCTTTCACACGTCCAAAAGAGATGGGGCTTGAGAAAGGAAGTTAAGCTTATAATGACGAGAACGATGAGGGAGTAATAGCACACAACTGGCCTACTACAAGTTAGACATACACTGATAATTGATTACCCCTCTTACGTGGCTGAGAGCTACTCTACAGTTGTAGCATCTGGAAGTGGAAAAGACACGCAGACTTGTATTTTTATTCCCATCAAGCATTAGCGAGGAGCTAATTTTCGTGTTTATCAGTGTGTAAGATACGAGGATAATTTATAGAGAAAGGGAGGGTGTTCGTAGCAGTGTAACATATGCCAATGGCTATGGGAACGGTAGTAGAAAACAAGGGACATTTTAGAGTAGCTGTTGTGTACTTTTTAGTGGAACATTATGGGGGTCTATAAGTTTGAAATTTTTAGCAGCAGCCATTACTGGAGAAGGCACACCTGTGAGAGCAAGACTGTATCTTGTTCTCTTCCTTAAACCCGTCAGCATATAATAGCAAAGTGAAGCTATAGAAGGGCGTCATTGTAGTCTTCCTAATGAGAATTTTTTCAGTCAGGCGTGCATCAAGAATTGTAAGGAGAACATTGGTGCATGAATGAATTCATATGGAGGGAATGATTAGAGAATTTTCCGCTCTTCTCACTCCCATTTTCTCGTGCCTGTAATCTAATATCATTCCTTTTGGTACATGGCTGGCACTCTTGTACAACCGTGAGCAGAATAGACAAGTAGGGGATACTTGTGGCTTCATTCAGACCCATGGTCATTTGTAAAGTGGCCAGAAACATTGATAGTGGCTGCAATAATTTAATGATTAAGTTTCTCCACAAGCTCCTTCCTCAACTGCTCCTTTACTTTGCTGAAGAGAGAAAGTTGGTAAGTATGGACGGTGGGGAAAACTAGGATTCACTTTATTTGGCACAACAGATATTATTGTGTGGATGACAGAAGTTAAACACGCAGTTTCAACTATGACCAAGAGGATTAGCTTACTTTATTTTATGCTGTGAGTACCACTGCTTTGTGTGGGCTTGTGAGCGTATTGATAGCAGCAGTCAGGCTAGGTAATTGGAGATGCTATGTTGAATATTGCATTGGGCTGATACATGTAGCTACATTGTGGGTGTACAATGTAGTGTAATGCACAAGCAAGGTAGCTTAGTCCAGGCTGCGGTGAAAGGAGAAAAACATCTAGGAGAAAGTAAGCCCATTATTTGAGCCAGTTGTATAACATTGACTTGAGGTAGTACTAGTTGCTATCTCTAAGCTTCTTTTCATGTGTTTTCCACGTACGTGTATAGTACTTACTATACGTTTATATAGTATGTGTACCCAATGAAATTCATTCCACCTCACAGCTACACACCTGCAGTGCACCAAACCAACTGGACTCTTTGTATGAGCACTGGCTATAAAACACACCCAAATAACACATCTGTATAACATTATAGCTCTCTTTAAATCTAACCATCTATAAAATAAAATAAATCTACGGTCATACTCTTCCACTTTTATCCTCCTTATGAACTCTCTCGCTCTCCCTATATAGTTTCTCTGCATCATTATCATTGACCCAACGTGCTGCTGAGCTATATTTATACCAGGCTGTAGTGTTCTTTCTATTAAGCTCCGCGCAAGGTCACCGGAAAATTTCTCCATTGTCAAGTAATGTGCCGTAGATAAGACAGGTGAAGGTGTCATGCGTCCTTATTTCCAGATATCCTTCTCCCTTAACAGTTACTTCCATTCTAACTTATTGTATTTGGATGCGGGATACTCTTTTCCTCTTCCTTGGGATCAAATGCGATGGAATTGTATTGATGGACACTTGTCGCCGAATGTCGTGTTGTGAATCTTTTCCCACTGTCGTCTTTCAGCCTGATGGGCTTGTGTGTAAAAGCCTAATGGGATGAACTTTACAAGAAAATCCAAGCTGTCATCTCATACACCTCAGTACACATTTCTAGCGCTCTCTCTACCTTACTCTCTCAGGATTTTTATACACATTTCCATGGAATCAAATCATTTTTCTCCACTTTTTTCTATCCTTAGATGTAGGACTTCACAGACCACTTTGTAGCACCATTCTTTATTTTCTAGCAGACATTCTTCGGTCGGCCACACTGCCGGCAGTACGAGGGAAAAGAGCAGGAGAAACGAAATGATTTTTCTGAGAAAAAAATGACCTCTAATTCACTCTCTATTGACCGCCTGAGGCAGAGCATAGAAATTCAGTCTTTTCACTGTTTGCAGTGAAAAGGAGAATCGGAAGAAAAGACCGAAGCGGTGTTCTACGATGATTGCTGCATTCATGTCGGAGGAGAAGACAGCATTGCAGTTTTTCCCTGTGTACGGAGCAATGGCAAAAGTAGCATTTGCTAATTACCCACTCTCTAGTGCCAAGTCATAATTGCCAGAAAGCGCAGTGGGACACACACCGTCATGTACATATGAAAGCCATGGGAAATGTTAGACGACTGCGGGGGGAAAGTTGACTGCTGGTGGTTGCATATTTCATTTTGATCCCATATCGCGAACAGCTTTACTCAGAATCCTCATGCATGATAATGCTCTTGCTCATGATGATGATGATGACGATGATGCGGGGTTAGTTGTCCTGTAGCATCATGCTCGCTCACATTCACAGCAATGCGTACTACGAGTTTCCTTCCTTCCACGAATATGGATGTTCAATGCGGAACCGGAGAAGTTAAATTAAGTTTGCTGGAATGCCGGAGCATAGTAATTTCCTACCTTCTCTTTCTCCGATCTTCCTTGTCATATACACATGCAGATACAAGCACACACTCACTCACAGGCTGGAGTGTAATAATTGGAAGTATAGAGGAATAATATAGCCTGGGGAAAGAATAGTAGAAGAGCACATGAGAGTCTTCTGTATTGCTGCAATGCATCCATCCATCCATCTTGTGACTGTTATATTTTGAGTATTTGCGCATACATGCCGTCCTTGGTGACATAAAAAGGAATAGTTTGTCATTGGAAACTTGTAGTAGTGTACGTGATAATAGAATGGAAGACGACTTGGGACTCCCTGCATTGAGGAGAAAATATAAGAATTTATATGAAAAAAAAACGCTCGCACAAACAGGATGGATTAGGAGGGAAGAAAATGGTGCAATCTTGGCGCAAGGGTGAAGAGACGTGACGGCGTGTATGCGACAAAGCTTTGTCATAGTCAATTAGCATCGTTAGCAATCCAGGTATCATCCAGTTACCAAAGAAGCTTGCACGTTCAAACTATCCTCCACAAAATTAGTACTATACACTTGCTTTTCCAACCAGTTTCCATGGCCTCTTCTCAAGTAGTGATCATTTTGAGCTTGTTGTGCATCATTTAAATGGCTAGAGCTCTGTGGCAAATATTTTCCTATCTATGATGTTCCTTCAACGGGAAAATAAGGAGTAGTATCTTGCACTTGTCACGTCACCACAAGTCTCTGGTCCTCCGCATGAAGCCATTGGAAGGTGCGAGAGCTAAATAGTTTTGAGGAATGCTATTACTTTGGGCTTCCAATTGGAAACGCCGTATAAAAGTTAGTCTTCCGCAATAATCGCTTTGCATTTTCCATATATACCATGTGGATTGCCATTTATTACGTTCACCTGCCAAATTGTAGCCGCATATGTGAATAACCGCACTGCTGCTGGGGTACCCTCCTATTACATTTGACCGCATTTTTACAGCTTGCATTTCTATTCATAAATTCCTATGAATTCGTTTGCAAAAGCTGCGTAAATTCTCTCCTTCATGCAATAGGAGTTACTCGGGGGGCCTTATGAGAGGATGCAAATGAAATCCTAATCAATCATAGAATTTCTAATGTGATTGGACCACTTGGAAAATTCTACAGTGTGTTGGCATCAATGGCTCTTCAATGTTCTTCATGCTCCAGCTCTCTGACGGTGTGTATGGAGGCATTTACGTCGAAAGAGGGAGGGAAAATGCTCTCAAACTAAAAGCATTCACTATTTGAGTGTAAATGAACAAAAACTGTATTTTACACTTACTTCTCACGTTCTCGTCCTCCTCCGCCTCCCCCTCTGACTTATTTATTCATGCTCCCGATCACATATTTAAAGGTTTGTATGCATATGCATGTTGAGAGTGGTCAAAAAGAGATGGAGAAGGAGCAAGTAAGGTGTAGAAAGTGTGATGAAATGCTAGAAAAGTATTCCTTTTATTGCATCAACAAGTGTCGAGAGAGAGAGAGAAAGGGAGCGTGCATAAGTGTGAGGCACATTACACGCTAGCACCGTTCTCACTTTACACACAGTCAGCCATCTTTTCCACGAAATTGGGATTCAGAGCGTGTGTGCGGCTACATTGACAAGTTTAATAGCCATTCTGTTGAAGGCTACTTTATTGTTTCTCTTTTTCTCTCCGGCTGGTATAAACACTGTAGAACCAGTGACCTTGGACCAATGGAGATATTGTAAAACATTTTCTTTCGAGGGCAATTTATGATTGAAATTATACCAAAATCAAGATCGTTATCAAAATAAATGTAATCTTAGAAAATAAAGCAATCGTTGAGATAGAATTTACTGCCTAACGCAGCCATTGTGAATATATGGAGCGATAACTCCTTTTCGTCCTTGGTACCTTAACATCACCCATGGAAACGACTGATGTAAATGATACACTTTGAACTTGTTATGACAGTATGAAATTAATTACGAGGTGGCATTCAAGGGTCCATTCAGCCCATCCGTCACATCCTGTTACCATTACCTATGAATGGAGCGGCGGTACAACTTTGGAAGTATTTGATACTCAAGGCCATTAGTAATGAAATTGCAGGTATGCTTCTGCCCTTAGTAACATGCACCAAATGGGAAAAGTTAGGTTGCATTAATTTGAATGAAGAGGAAAATTTCCGCCGCATACCACAGTATACATAAGGAAAAGACTGAGTGAGGAAGAAAGAAAATATGGAGAAAGGCAAAGTGTTCCTGCAGCATAGCTGAAATGGCGAACGGATGTTCCGCTTGTCACCAACCCATCTGCCTTTCCTCTTGTGCCCATCGTCATGTGTCTGCTACAGGATGGTCAACAGTGCGAAACTTAACATGAAAATGGCTGACATGGAACTGTTAAAGGAAGTATATAAATTCTTCCCTATAGTATTTATAGCGTTCGGCTGGGTAGGACTAGAAGGATTAATGGAGGAAATATGGTGACGGGTTGATTATGAATCATCTGTTGCCCGGGGGAGCTCGTGTCATTTCCCTTTTGTCAAGTGCCCTCAGTCTTGATAATACTTGGTCGTTATACAGAGAGTAGGAAGTAAATCAAGGGGCGTGGAAGCAGTAGGCGGTTATAATCTGGAGAAATTAGCTGCAGGTATTTGTGATCAAAGTGGACTGGACGTATTAACTCGCTATAATGCCTTTTGTATGCAAATAATCAATAGAGGGTATAGGGTGTGTGCTAATGACAGACTCATTAAGGTATGTGTGCACAAGACGGAGAAAGAATTGTCGCAATGGTCTCCATTATGTACTCAATATGTGTAAAATCCCTGTCAGCAACAACAACATAATATTTTACCACCATGAGCGTCATAATCTGTAAGGATTTTGTTGATATTCAAACCATAAGCTTTATGCACACACAAATATTAGTTGAGGCTACGACCGTGGGATTTATGAGTATAGGCAAGTCTTGTTGTAAGGCAGGTTGACACGTTAATGACTGCAGTGGTGAGGGAAAACTGGGTGGCATTCCTTTAAATACAATTAAGGAATTAGTTTACCTAAATCCGTCATCGCACTGCTCAATCGTCTTGTATTAATCGGCATGTTGGCCTCGAGGCCAACATGCAAGATTTACTATATTATGACCAATCTCCACATTAATTATCATCAGGCTTCGAAAAGAGCAGAGAATAGGGACAATCATTTAACCTCACATGGGTCTGTATCATTATTAGCTTTTAGAGGCTATTTTCAGGAGGACAACAGGAGTTTTGACGCAAGAGAAAAACGATTCTTTTCTCCGCTTCAGCACTTACGATAAGAGTAAGAGTATTGTATGAACATGGTAGTACGCACACTACAGTAGTGTTAAGCATTCAGATTTAATACAAGCTATAGGCAGCCAAACACAAAAACTCAAGTGCGGACATTCTACTCTCATTTTACTGTATGTGCGTGTGTTTGGCATGGTGAAAGAATATGTATATTGCTGCCGCATAAAACTACTGCATAAAAGTCGGGCATAGAGGAAGCCCGGTTTAACGTATGGCATGATTATTATCTGGCCATATACAAGTCTATTCTTACTTTTTCGACTTAAATGGCTTTAGCACCTCTACACACTCTCTTATCTCACACATCTCTAGCATATATATATATACGTATATATATATCCAATTTCATTGTCCACCATCATCGCCATAACCAGCCTGTCGCCCTAGTCATTTCCGTCACCTGTATTTCACCAGATCTATTTCAGTTCAGCGGGTCACGTTATGTAAAATTGTCGAGTAGTCGACTGCCAGATCAATATCACATAGAGTGCTGTAAGAATGCATGTGTATTTTGGGGCCATTCTACGCATTTCCTCCCATGTAATCAAAAGCAAGAAGAAGGTGCATGCAAGAGGGCGAGCCCTTTTACTCTGGATTGTATACACAAGTTATTATTGCTCCCCACTGAGTTCTTCTCTACATGCTCGCTAGCTCCTTCTTTCTTTCTGTACTGGCATCATTACTACACTGGGAATGATCCTGTCTGTGATGTTTGTATGTTGGACTAATTAAGATTAAGCGAAGTAAAATTCCCATTTTATCAAACGGCAAGGGAGGAGAAAAACTGCCGAGGAGCTCTCTTTCTCACTCTCCTTCCTCATGTACATCCCTCCTAATTAACCCAGTCGACTTGTACTCACGGAACGTAATTAACGTGTCGTCTCTATATACAGAAACTCTATGTATTTGTCTGTGGAAAATGACCAGAGTTATTCATATGCACTAAAGGGGTTGAAAAACATGAGGGCACTCGAGGCTCTACTGGACCTGAATTTTCTTAAGTTATAGTGCCTCTAAAATCTTTCGCCTACCACAATGGCTTCTACTGTATGCATGCGTGTTTAGTCAACTAGCTCATGGCTCGACATATTAACCAGTTAGATCCCAAGCCGGAACAACTTGGAGAAAGGAAATGGCGTGAGTTGTGTGACATATAGGAGAGGATTTTCCATGGAGACCCAAGGGTGCGCTCAATCTATTTCCAGATGGAAAATGGACTTGAATTACAATTCTTATAGCCCTTCATGTTACTGCAATGGACTCAACTTAGTTTTTCGAATCAAATCAATCTTTTTCCCCAATTCCAAACTCAATAAAAAGCTTTAACTTCCACCAACATTCTTTTCGCTGTTGCATGTAATGTGTGAGCAAAGAGTAGAGGGATACTTCCGGTTGAGTCAATCCATAGACTATTGAAAGTTAGAGCAGCTCGACGCATTGAAGCTTACACCACAAGTTTAAATCCCTTCAAAAGGTCAGAAAGGGTTTGTTCAAGTCATCAAAATATATAGAACACATTAAAAACAGCCAGGAGCGCTGCTGCAGTGTTCCACTAATAATCTTTAATCCAATAACAAAGAAGCCATGGAAATTAAACAATGTCCCTCGTGTTGTAGTTACTGCGGCAGAAGAATTCGCAGTGCTTACAGTCAACTTGTTCTTGCGGCATTATGCACACACAGGGCACATACAGCTTCTCGCTAAATAAATGTCCCATTACTAATTTCTCTGCAGTCTCTCACACTCACATAAGCACACACGATCAAACACACCCCCACACAAGCTTTGTACACACTCAATACGATCAGCAGTAGTAGCCAATGATGACATGAGGGGAAAACTGGTGCATGATGTGTGTCCGTAATACATTTATGACAAAATTCTGTCATACACACGCCGAGAAATCAAGACAATGGCCCAAGCAATCAAAGCCAGATATGGCTGCAGTGGCTGCTGTCCTTGTAATTGAACCATTCAAAGATCAGCTTTGACTACTATATGCACTTACCGTACAGATTGATTTGATTTGCTGCTCAAAGGAGACCATTTAACACGTATGTCCTTCCGCGCATTCCTTCAAAGCAATTTGGCCCGGGAGAGAGCCACTACGTGAGGGTCATCATTCATGTGCGTTAGTTATGAATGACTTGATCCAGGGCCATTAATGTTCGTGCTGGACCTCGCAACTGAACTTGAGGAGCAAAGGCGATTTGAGCTTGTGACCTTTGATTGTTTTCTATATCATCTATGTGGTATTGAGCTGTAAAATAGAACTGTGAGCAGCTCACTGACTCACTGCAGTACGCTACATTAAGTATAGTGTTCACAGAATCCGACAATAATGTCTACAGGAGCACTCATGAGCAGACCCACATCACTTGTCATTGACACAGTTTTATCATGAGACAGTCCACGAACGAGCAGAGGAAAATAAGCTCGGGGCAACACTCAGGGAATTTACACACTGCGTCATTCTGTAGCGAATGAAGACGCTAAAATTTTCATGTGTGACCCGTGTTTATGAGGGAGAATTTTATGACTGCTATTTTGTCATAATCTTCCTGACGCATTATGACATGCTTTATTCAACCGGTATGACTCACGTATGAAGGACAATTAAATGTAAAAAGTCGTCATCAGCCTTTAATTTTCAATGCAGTAAATGAGTGAAGGAATAGTAGGACAAGCGTGTCAGAATTCTTTGCCGCATTCGTATAATATGCACACGGGCAAATGCATGGTTCTCTGTATTTCACGTGCTCAATGTGTATGCATTACTGGCTGTAGCCTGCAGATAATATTTTCTCGTTGTTTCCATGTATAACTCCCATTGCCGCAGGAAGAATTCTTGAATATTCACGAGTCACAAATGAATGTAAAGTAAGTAGGGAGATAGCCTTGCTGGCTTTGTTTCGCCAATTCCTTACTATGGATGCCTTCAGTCTACTGCTTTATATTCTTGTAATGATGACTTACCTAAAAATATGTTAATGTTGACAAAGTATAAAATGACTGAAATTTTAGAAACTAATAGAAATAAATAATCAAACTATTTAATCAAGGAATTTTCGGCTGGAAAACGCAAAAAAACAATGAATTAAAATATATTACAATTTCAGTGCTGAAATGTCGGCAGTAAAAATGATGGTAACGCAATAGTGAGGAAGGTAAAGTTCACTATAAATTTCCCTTCCCCTATCACATTCACATTTTTGCAGTTTGTTTTCCTTTTTATTTTCTCTCTATAAACAGTGTAGAATTCTCCGGCCTACGCCCTTGAAGCGTACGGTCAGGAATGGTGACATGACATGCACACAGACGTTGCTCCCGGTCCAGTGAGCAGAGATTCCTCATCTGATTTTGTATTCAGTGCTGGGCTCCAAACTGCCATTGGGATGCATACTTGATAGTCTACAGCAAATACTCATCTGCGACACGTAACTGTGGGAGCAGTATTACGAAAAGTAGATGCATGTATATGTACATTATACACTTGTTGTTATCAATCCTTTTCACAGAGTATATGTATGAAATTAAAGCTTAACGTATCCGCTTTATCTCTTCGGTTGAGATGTGCAAATTACATGCAAAATCTAGGACGATGCTGGGCTTTTAATGTGAATAGTATACAATGATTGGGAGAAATGAGGGAGAGATAGAATTAGCATGAAATTGGTAGCCATTACGCAAGGGAGAGACCGTGAAGAGATAAGATTTGAGGATTAAATAACTCTGTGTAATTCGCAGGACCATTTAAGGTCATATATACTGATGGAGCGGGCAATTATCAGTGTATGTTATTTCGGCCATTACAGCTTCGCTGGCGGAGGAGACAGGCGAAATCCTTTGATGACACTTTTGGCTCACAGTGTGGGAAGACCTTGGATATGTGCGACGATGATAATCATGATAATGGAAAAACCAAACGCAAAATGGATTCAAATGTCCGCATTCTCTGGCCAGTCTTCAGATACATGCTACATGCACACCCCCATGTACACACACACACACACCACAGAACTTTTGACTTCTAAAGGGAGCACTCAGTATAGTACAAAGACATGGAGTGAAATTTATTAGAGTTTTGGGCAATGAATTCGGACAGTAGTGAATAAATTATACGGATCACGTCTTCCTTCCGCTCCTACGGAGTCCCTTACAAATGAGGATAGCGATGATGGAGCTAATTTCAGTAACACATTGTAATCTCAGCTTACTATTTCATCAACAGTTTTTACCATGCGACAGCAGCTTGTATCCACACACACATACTACATGCATAGAGTGCACACACTAATGTACAAAAAGCTTGCGGTACAGACAAAAGGGGAGAAAGGAAAGCGGAAAAAACTATGGCTATTTGCAAGCATTTATGGTTCCCAGACTCATATTAACCAGACCACATTGCCGTCGCATTTCTCAGTGTTGGCTAGTCTGCGGCATGCGGGCTGATGGAAGGGAAATTATTAGAAAGGGGAAAGGGAGCATGAGTGTATTTTTTGGAAGGGAAATCAGCTCACTTTAAGGCTTCACTATGTACAACGGAGGAAAAGGTGTGCAATTATAGCTTTCCATATTGTGCCCTCCTTACGGCTCCCTTGCGATATTCCGCGGGGCTTTATTGCATATGAAACCAAGGCTCGTTAGCATCGTTAGAATGTATCCAGCCAGTCCACGGTTCAAGTTTGGAGTAAATATTGTGTGTGAAAAAGTTGTAATGGCTTGTATAACTTAATGGTTATCTTCCAGCAGTATAATATTCAGCCCTGGAAAAATTCCTCTCTCTCTCTCATCCTGAACTTTTGAAACAAATTCAAAACTTTGTCTTCGTCTGCTCTTCTTCACCAGGCACACAATGTACCGACAGTTCGTACTCACAGACTTGAACTTTTCCTTTCCTATGAAACAATGGGACCAGGCTGCACTGTATGGATGATGGCTCTTTTTTTTCTCTTACTTACACGGTCCATCATTGAGCTTGAAAAAGTTCGCACTGCGGAGGAGAACGAGAGCCTTCGGGATGTTTCCCTCCGTGTCCTGCCAGAGGGGCAGAGCTTTTTAGGGGCTTCCGTTTATTGCCTTAACTAGAGTCCTACGGACAAATACCTTGGCTTTAGGCCTTCATGTAAGGCTCTATTTGTACACATGCAGGCATAAACACTTTCAACTGGCATCAACCCACACAAAATTCTTACACACAATGACCACTC
>JAQIWI010001673.1:0-15271 GCA_034698825.1 Deuterosminthurus bicinctus
ATTCCAATTCAAATTAATCTGATTGCCCAATTCATTTCCGATTCTAATTCCAATTCGAATTCGAATTGCCAGCCTTGGACCACAGAGACTTTCAAGTTGCTGAATTTGAGTGTGCTAGGTTGACAGGAACTCCGGCTCCATTTGTTATTTCAGTTTTGCCGGTTTCAGTGTCAAAGGGAGCTGGTGCTTGGCTTGTAAAGCCATGGCGGAATGCCTTAGTAATTCTTTAGTAAGAGCAACTCTAACTAACTTTCTTGAAATGTTGTTTGGATTTTCTAAAGTTTGGCTCGGTTACAGGTTGTAAGAACAATATTGCAACATTTCCCCAATCCCACGCTCTCATTTGTAAACAAATTGTGGAACCATGAAGCCCGAAGTATGATGAAAATCAGAGGCAACTTAATCGCACGTCTCAAGTTTGGCGATGATCAACAATGTCAAGAATATCTTGAGGCCTTTGCAGCAGATCTACTCCGAATGAATGTCGTCCCATTCTCAGGGATTCAGATTAAGCTCGGTCACTGCTCTGGGGCCTGTCGAATTCGAGCCAGGGATTCAACTTATTCTACAATCCTTGATCAGCTGCAATTAAAAAGCCTCTTGGTTCATCTGGCTGAAGACTGGTTCATAAACAAGGTCTGCCCTGCACGTGTACTTGTTATAGAGCAAGATTAACTGAAAGGGGGGTGGATTTTTCGGCACCATGAAAGTAACAATAAAGTAGTACCACATTCAAAAGACCAATAATTCGTAAGAATATCTGCCTACTCACCTTTGCCGAAAGTCCATGGGTTTCGCCGCAATTGACCTTGAAAGTTGTCGTTTTGATGCTACTTCCGCACATTTCCCTACCATTACCAGTCCAGAGCGTTCCCCAGTCTTGATGTAAGGTTTTGTCTGCTCCTTTGGTGGTCACCTACGGGGTCAGGTGTGGCTGAGCACCGTATATGTGTGCCGACGTCGAATAATGCGAAGTTAGGAAAGTTTTTGCAGTGATTTTTTGTAACTTTTGGCAGTGATTTTTTAAAATTTTGATTTCTCGCTAGAAGTCACCTTTTTTTCATGCAGGCACACTCTCTGAACATTCAGCTTTCGAACGGTGTGCTCGACATGTCTCAGCGGTCAGTAGTTTTGAAGGTACAGTCACCCAAATTTGTAACAACTGGCGAAAGTAGTTTTGTAGTTTTTACAACTTTGGGTGACTGTATCTCGAAAACTAATTACCGCTGAGACATGTCGAGCACACCGTACTTATAACAGGCTCACGTAACGGTGTGTACATTTTAAGCAAACTCAAAGACACACGATTTTTAAGCACGAACAGTGACTCATTCAGTAGATTTCATGTTCCAATGTTGCACACGTTTATTCTTAATCTGTTCTGACTATAAAATCAGGTGATTTGCACTGATGAGGCTGGTTGTGCGTTACTGCTGCACAATAATGCAGTGCACTGCAGGACGGCTGTAATGAATTAAATTGAGATGATTATGACAAAAGTGGTGGGAAGAATGCAGTATTTTGCTAATCACAACACGGTGGCCCTTTGCCAGGCGATACTTCTAGCTCCATTTACCTACAACCATTATCGTAGCTTGCAGATAAAAAATCAAATGTCCTCAAAATCACTATGCTTGTTTTATTAACTGTGTACTAATCTCATTCATTGACAGCCTGTATGGATTTTTACCTCCAGACTCACAATAAGACATGAGTTGATGAGAATGTAAGAAGAATAGGAAGCAAAGGATTAAATGCTATTGAACTGTACGAGTCCATTAATGACGACATTCTTCATCCTCTCTTTTGGTTGTTTTCTGCGGCGCTGAACACTTCAGAGGAAAGACTGCCATTGCAGAAACAGAGGGGTCTTATGTAATTGGCTCACACCCAACTTTGAATGAGTAACGCTGGACGCTGCTATTATAGCTCTTACACATGTCTGCAAATGACTAGCGCGTCGAGAAACAGAGCCTCACCCTAGCCCTCCGATCATTCCTTACAACCTCTCTCGTTCATACAGACAAGCCGTTTTTGACGCACTCCAATCATTCAAAATAATCAATGAGAACTAAAGGCTAAAATGTCCATTGAGCCATAAAGCCATGCATTGTTAAACTAGATCCCTAAACCATCAGCTCAGATTATCTCTCACCCGGTGCGCCAGTAATTGTAATTAACATTAGCCAACTATGCCCTCTGATTTTACGACCTTTTCCCTCTCCGCCATTACATCTCACACATTATATTGCAACTTCTTCATTTCTTCTAATTACTCGCTCGGTTGACATGCCTAGTATTGTACCTCCTGACGGAAAGCTACTCGTCAGGGTCACTGTGCAAACTTGTGTGTTTATGAACACGTTTGAGAATACCAAAATCTTACACACTGCTTAATACAAATGACCAAAGGTCATCTCATTTGAATCCTCGCAACACTGTATTCTTCCCCAGACGGCCAAGCATCAACTTATCAATTCTGTTGCCAGGACGAACTTATGGAATCGCGGGATAGTTTTCTGCAATTTCAACTGCCATTTCCGCAAAAACTAAAGGCCGACAAGACCATGGATGTGGAAAGGGACACGTTAATTTGTTTACATGGGAAAACCAAGCGAGATGATTGGTCTGTGCTGATTGCACACTATAGAAATCTACAATGTGGCTGCGCTTAACGCCTCTCGTCGACATCACAGATTAAGCAAATGTTGTCAATGTACAAATGGGTTAAACTGCGTAAATTGCTTCATTTTTCGCCCTTCCCTTTACGTTCATTTTGCACAGGCAGACTGATGCCTGGACGGTCTCAGCCAAAAGGCATGCGTCTCTCACGACGACGTAGCATATACAGGGTGGCCAAGGGGAAGATTTACACTTTTAAACTTGAATAACTTGTAGAGTTAAAGCTATAGACATGATGAGTAGCAATTCTGAAACAAGAGTCTTTAAGTATTTTTTTGGTGAAAAATTCATTCAAGTTGGTCGAAAAATGGCTGAGAAATTCAAATTCGAAAAAAAATTTGGGTTTTAACATGGGGTCTTATGGGGCTTTTTAAGACTTTGAACGCCCATATCTCCGTAAATAATGATCGCAGAGACATGTGGGGCACATTGTTCGAAAGCTGAGCGCTCAGAGAATGTTTCTATGCCTTTCAATTGTGACCTTAAGAGGGAACAACAAATTTGAAAATTGATTTTTGAAATTTTGGGGTTCCCTCTTAAGGTCACATTTGAAAGGTACAGAAACATTCTCTGAGCTCTCAGCTTTCGAACAATGTGCCCTACATGTCTCTGCGATCATTATTTACGGAGATATGGGCGTTCAAAGTCTAAAAAAGCCCCGTAAGACCCCATGTTAAAACCCAACTTTTTTTTCGAATTTGAATTTCTCAGCCATTTGTCGACCGATTTGAATGAATTTTTCACCAAAAAAATACTTAAAGACTCTTGTTTCAGAATTGCTACTCATCATGTCTATAGCTTTATAACTCTACAAGTTATTCAAGTTTAAAAGTGTAAACCTTCCCCTGGGCCGCCCTGTACATACAAAGTAAAATTGTGTAAAAAAACTGAGGGTAAGTTTCTTTGTAAATTTGAAATGTGACCTACCAGTATGTTTATGCTAATTGTTTTATTTGCATTTCTCGTCCATTCGATCGTCGCAGTCATTCATCATTTTGTACAGCATTTCTCCTAGCTGTCCATGACATACAATTATTGGATACACTGACAATTCCATTCCTGTCGACCCACTGCATTCTCGGCATAAACCCTAAGCTTAGACTGATTATTTCTGCGGAATGCATCAATAATTGTAAAGTACAAGCAGGCAAATACGAAGTGGCATACGGCTGCGGTAACACACCAACGGAGGCTGGCGGTGGGTAAAGTGGGAGAGGCATGTTACTACCGAAAAAAACTAAATAAGGTGGTTCCAAAGTGAGGCTCATAAGTATTACATGAGCTGTTAATGCAAGCAATACTATTACTTTGCAATTTCAAATGTTCCAAACCAGCAATATAAGTAAGTGTGTTCAACGTTCTTGTATTAGTGTCCAAGTTAGGCAAATAGGCAAAGGCCTCATTCGACAACGAAGCTGTACGCACTGCATTGAAAGTACTACCATCGTGAAGTTGTGACGATTGTTGCACACTAAATCACGAAGTGGGAGTGTAAGCTCAGTAGAATTTAGACACTTTTTACTTCAGTTTTCAAAAACCCTCAGAAGGACAGAAGAAAACTGTAGTCACAATGGAGAAAAACTTAAAAAATTGTGCAACGGATTCGGCTCTCAGCCTTAGTCGGGCACGGGTGTAGAAGTGACAAATTGTATGGAGATCACCGCCGCATTGCATTGTTGAGAGACTGAGTAGGAGGAAGAGCAAACAGAAAAAATAAGCGGATTGATAGGCTGTTACGTAACGATTGTTGCACACACCCACTGAGATTAACATTCAAATTAAAGTTCTGGACCATTACATTGTAATAACTGCGAATCTGTTGCGGGTATTCTGCACTATGCTTTCACTCAGAAACGCTACCGTCATATTTTAAAGTGACAGCAAATTACTTTCCTGTAGATTTTTGGGAATTTCATTTTCGACAACAGCATGCACGCCATTTTCTGGAATATCAGAGTCACATGGCTCAACTTCTTGGGGATGTTCGGTCATGTCAGTGAGATGTACGGTACGTTCAGACCAGCATTTCTTGAGTCCTTTGCCCCCACCTTTCGAACCTTTGCCAAGTACAATTTATGGCGACGTTCTAAATCCATCTTCCACATCAGGGACAGTGGCTTCCTGAATGCAAGCCATGACATTTGTATTAGCATCAGACAGCGACAGGTGTACTATAATTACATAATGTCACGAGTCCTACCTTTAGTGTTGCCTTTGTAAGGCGAGCCCTCAGCCTTGCATTCACTTCCAAATTTTCTGATCATTCTGACGCGATTAAAGTTGTACCGCTGTTCCCACGAATTGTGCCTGCAGAAACGAAAATGACAAAAAAATGACAATTTATTTACATGAAGAGAGTATTTTCGTAGCTCAACAGCAATTTTACGTCGCCCAATGACGCCAGTTCACTTTATATTCAAGTTTCTCTTTGATGGTATTGCTTTTCCTTTTTTCAAATATCCACCGGTCAGTAATGTTTGCCACCTCGTACGTGTTACGCGTTTGCAAGGAGTGCGGTTCCTTGTACCCAGTGAATATAATTCTTTTCATATTTTCTGCCTTCTGCTAAACTGACAGTGCTTATTTTAATTTCACGAAATAGTTTCAAACTATACAAAACTTGTACACAGGCCAACGGTAATGACAACTTAAGTGGTGCGCGTCCAAAAACTATGTGGAGACAGGCGACTGAACCCATCGGCCAGTCATGAAGTGTCCTGGAGCTGCATTATTTCCATAATACACGCAGGACCAAGGAAAAACACCACAATTTGTGTTTTGGACCAGTGTCAGTTTATTGACTTTGTGGAAGGGGCCATTAATAGTCTTCATAGCAGCAACAATGAAACATCTCTGTGTAATTTTTATATAGCACACTATCTGGGGCATTCCCTTCATAACAACGCCGCACGAAGTTTGTCCTCAATGCTTTTCCTTTTCTTAACACAATATTCTTCTCGAATGCACCCAAAAGCTATAAAAAAATACCGAACGCTGCCACGAACAGTTACTGTTGTTCAACAGATAAGAAAAAGGGCGGAAGTACTAATCCGGAGGGTCCAGCTAATCTTCTTCTAGAAACTCTCATGCTACTATCGGCATCCAAGTCAAAGTGAAGGAGATCAAGATATTTCAGACACGAATAGTAAAAGATTAAAGCAGTGCGTATCACAATGTTTGAATCCCAATAAGCCATAAAAATCGGGTATAATAATAAAAGCCGTGTATTCATTACAAACGACCTCTAACGTGAGTTATTTGTTTGAAATTATGAACATCAATTATTTCATTACCTCTGCTCTGTACGTAAGAGGAACAGGCGCCTGAGCTCACAATTATGCCAATTGTGTTTCTCCAAAAATTCGAATTCAACGGAAGGCACGTGGAGGTTTTTTTCAATATAAAATGAAATGAATGGGAAGGGTTGTCATGTTTACGGTTGGTCAGCTTTCATGACTGGACATTTTTTAATCCGCTGTTGTAGTCATGACAGGAATTGGAACAGTGAGACGGACAGAGTAGTGAAATATATTGGTGGTGGCCGAAAAAGATATGTGAAAGGAAGAATTTACGCGTCTGTATGGAGTTGCGAAAATATGGTGAAAATAAAAAGGTGAAAGAAGACTTCAGCGATGAATTTTTTTCTGCGTTTGAAATGACAGGATGCCAACGTATGGGCAACTTCATGAATTTTTTCATGACACCTCTCGAGTCAATCGTACTTGCGGAACCCGAAGTGCTGAATTTGGCTAAGGCTCTGCTAAAAGAAGCTAAAAAACGAACCCTTCTGCATCACAGGTCTGTCTTGTACTCTGCACTGCGACCAAAGTGAACTTTTAAAGTTTGATAATTTGCAGGTTCTTGTGTACGACACTACCTTTTTCCTCTCAGACAGTTATGTTTCCACACTAGTCAAGAAAAATACTTTTGTCCAGGGTGATCCGATCGTCTTGATTTGTTTTTTAATTCACGACAACAAGCGGTTCGAAAATCATGACATCTTCTGGCGTGAGATCTCTGAAATACTGCCTGTGGACCAATTGCCTGAATCTGTTTCCATTGACTGTGATAGATAAGCAGGAAATATTAAAGCTATTAAATGCAGACTGGGAGATAGTGTCAACCTGGTGTACTGTAATAATCACAATTTTACCTGCCGAAATCAATACATTGCTGAAATTCGAAACAATGGAGAAGTATGAGTCAACATTTGAAACACTTGAAGCAACATGGGCACAAGAATTCAAGGCGTATGTCAGCGCTCATCTCAAAGACGATATGATAAATCATGCTGCGGTGTTTTACACGAGCAAGTTCCCAGCTTTGAAGAACTTTGATGCAACGAACAACGTTTTTGAAAATTTCAACGCAATTTTGAAGCGACTCAAAGAATGGAAGACTGTCCGGGTGAATTCTATAATCCTGTACCTGTTCAATCTTCATTTGTATTACTTGAACGAATTTTCGAAAGCCTATGAGGAGACTGGCATTGGTTACCACGTTTTGAAAGCTAAGTATAAGTTTTTAAAATGTCCATTTAATGTCCCACCACACGCGTACTGGAAAGAAGAGCAATTCCTCCAAGCCTTTCGTGAAGGAATTTACAAACCTGGTCAAAACGTGGAGAAAGAGCGACATAACCTGCAATCTTGTTCAGCCTTTGCTAAACTTGCGTGCGAGCTGCAATACGTCACTGTCACTGACCCATATGATGAGAAGCGTAATCTAGTGGAGGAGGACGACGGGAAGCTTAATTGCACATGTCTCAGCAGTGGAGTATGCAGTAAGTAAGCTTGCATACTTACTTCTGACTCAAAAGGATCTGCTTGAAGACCGTTGCTCATGGAGCTTAAGCGTTTTAAAAAAGCAAACGCGAGGATTTAAAGGACGATCTGGCAAAAAACCCAACCGTGGAAGATTTTAATGAAGTTGAACCTGTACCAGACTCTGATGTAGCACATCAAAAACTGCATTATGATTTGTAGGAAACAGATGATGAAGACGAAGTGTGTGTTTCAGATAAGCCTGATCCAGGCAAGACTACAGTAGCTTTTACCCTCACTCAATCCAGCAACCATTACAATAGTATGGGATCCATCATCCATTGCATTGCATCCATCACATCCATTATAATAGTATGGGATCCATCATCCATTGCATCCATCACATCCATGACTTTAGAGAGACCCCCGAAAATGTAGTCAGAGTAGTAATGACTCAATCACTCAATTGAAGCCTTACGTGTCTGTCACATCTGATTGTGTTGAGAATCACAAATGGGACAGCGAAGACTAATTTGAGATCAATAATCTGATGCTGGACCGTAAGATTTTTTTAAGGGAACGATGAAAGACATGCGAAGTTTGGAAGAATCTAATTTAATCTCAGAATGTATGTTTTGCATGAATGAAATGGCTTTGAAAACAGTTACAGGATTTATTTTATTTGCTTGCTATACTAATTACTGCACAGCTGCATTCCCGTTCAACGTGTTAGAAATGTACCATTTTTAATGTTTACCATTTTCAACTTGACTAAATAATGAACTAAAAAAAAACAAAGAATTCAGTCGGTAGCTATTCTTAACCCTCGTCGTGGCCATCATGGCTAACTAAACCTTTAACAACCATTGAGTGAGAAGCCTTCTAGACATAGAGTAATATTTTGTAGGAACTGGCAGCTACAATTTGAACTTTAGAGTATTCGGATCCGAGTTCTTCTGAATGCCGGCTCTCTGTGTGCTATTGCATTGCTCGGCTTCTAATTCGACAATTTGGTAATATTTTGATAAAAAACGACTTGCAGCGTCATGGACAACAACCCAGAATACAACGATCAAGTAAAAGTTTTATTAAAAATTACTTTTTGGATTTCTGTATAAATTGAGAAATATTTATGGGTTTGTGTTTTATTTCATTTTAAGAATGTGGTCAATGAAGATAATGTTGTGACGGACTGCCTTCGTAACTCTGTTGTAAGAAAATGATTCAAATCACTGCCATCAATATTAAATTGTTTACAAATTCAAATCTTTGTTTCAAACTTTCACAGGTTCTGCATACAATTTTGGAGCATTTTTCCAGTCCAGAGCTTCGTCAGCTCTCGTTTGTGAACAAACTCTGGAAATGTGAGGCTCGAAGCGTTATGAGAAAGCGGGGCCAATTAACCGCTTACGTCAAATCTCATGACTTGGATACATTTCACCCACGTGAAGAAGTTGGCGCCTTCATATCTGATTTACAACAAATGAGTCCCGTCCCCTTCTCTGGAATCAACATGATCCTTTATTTTGACTTTCGATATGGTCCATTTCCAATGCCAGACCTGGATATTCTACAAGGTGTAGTACTCCATCAGCCATCATTATTGAAGAGCTTCTCAGTGGAATTGCTTGGATCATGGTTGGACAAACTGGCCTCTCCCGCACTCCTGCTCACAAAAAAGATATTGCAAGATTGCAGCGGATTCCTGGAAGAACTTACGCTCTTGATTAATGACGGACGCGGACGAGCATTTTTCGTTGAACAAGTTGTTAAAAATTGCAGCTTCCCACGACTTAAGATCTTGAAGCTGAGGGAGAAATACTATAACCCGGATGAGGAGGTTTATAACTATATTAAGGCACTGCTATCTCGAGCACCGAACCTACACATGCTACACACCAGTTGTCCCATAAATTTAATGCTTAGCATGCTGGAGGGAAGTTCAGTGGTGCCTGTGTACACATCTCGCGTTGATGCGCCCTTTGATGAGATTCCAGAAAACGTGATTAGTAGGATCAAATTGGAAAGTTTGAAGTTAGCCTATACTGGCCGCGGATTCAACTTCGAGAGATTCAACAAAATCGCTCCAATACTCTTGCAACAATCTTGCACTAGAACAGTTCATTCTGTTTGGCTTGATGTATTCCTTGCTGTGCCTTTAATGAGCTGGGAAATCAGCTTAAAAAATGTCAAGTATCTCAACTTGGACATAAATTACTACCGTTTGCAACCCTTTGAGCAAATTTTGGGAATCGTCAAGAGTTTTGATTTCACGCGTATCTTCCCTAATTTGCCCAAAATGGAAATTGTTACTTCCCAGCAGCCCAACACTATCTCTGGTACCCACTATCTAGGAATCATTGAGCAAGCAAACGCCGTCCTTAGGGAGCCCATGCCGGACCGAGCAATTAACATCAAGACGTTACACTTGGAACAAAAGAATCTTTCTAGCCCAGCTGCACAATTCTTTGCGGACATGTTTCCAAGCATCGACAAACTTGAATTAAAAATAGTTGGAGATGAAACAGTTCCATTTGAAACTATTTGGAAAAATTGGCTGGATTTGAAGGAACTTACAGTGCGAGGGAACATGTTACGAACGGCTGGCAATCTGGACAGCGTTTTTTGTGGGATATTTCCGGAGGAAGTTGCAGAGCTCAGAGAAAAGGATGCGGACTATCTGAAGAGAGTCAATATCGTCCCGATCAGGCCGTCCCTGACTAGTTTGAAGCGTGAGTTAATCTATAAATTAATTTACAAATCGAAACTAAAGTGATTTTGATAAACGCTTTTGAATTATTGTAGACCTGAGGACGCTCTCTCTAAATCATGACGACTTCCGTTATGTTCCTTTCAATGACGATGCAACCTTCCTGTTCTCTAAAGTGACAGCGTTGCTTGCCTTTGGCAGACGGCCCGCCCTTGCTGTGCGTCTGCACATTTCTGCTCGAACTGCACCTCCAGGTTAGCTTTAGATTTTATAATTGACACATCGTCCAAACGAACTCTGCGTTGGGTTACAAAGTATTCTTATATGTTTTTTAGCAATGACCCAATTGGAGCCTTACGTGTGTGTCACATCTAAACTTCTTCAGGATGAAGAATGGTTTGACTGGCGAGATCAATGACTGATGATGACCGATGGTTTTGTGAAGCAAGTTGTTATGGAAATGCTAACATTTGAAATATCAATTATATTTAGGTCTATGATGTAATTCTGTATGGATGACATTCCTTTGAAATCGTTTACGAGATGAACTTTCGTATGTTTTGTTAGCTCTGTGTGGGTTATTGTTACGCTGTTTTCTCACTGCAAAATGTTAGTTTGTAGTGATTTCTAGGGGAGCCAGGAAAATAAATCAAAAACGAAGAATTAAAGCTGCGAAATCGTTTGCCTTAAGCGTTGCCATGTTAGTTAAATCAGTTCCACCAGAGTGACACCATAGCAAGAACGTAATCGTCCAACTGCTACCACCTCCAATTTCTCGATGTTTGAAACATCTCAGCATAGAACGGAACTGTTGCATTGGAGAAATTGTAAGAATCTATGTACAATGTCTTGATGTTTGCCGCTCGATCTGGCAAGGGCTCCCCCAAAAAAGCATCCGCTTGCTCAACTATTACATTTAAGTGATCACGTGAGAACTCAGGAGCAGGATTACGACTAAGAATTTCAACTTCGTTCACGTTCGGGAAGATACGAGTGAAGTCAAAGTCCTTGACAATACTTAAGATCCGTGGGTTATCAATTTCCAACTGGTTGTTGTGGATGGCCATTTCCATACGATGAAAAGTATTTTCAAAACTGAGTCCGTAACTAATCAAAGGGACAGCAAACACTGCATCCATTTTAATGGAGCTAATAGTTATGCGAGATGCTTTGAGTAGCACATGCGGAATTCTGTTGAAGATCTCAAAGTCGAAATCGGGGTCTGAGTATTTAAGCTCCACACTTTTCAGTATGAGTGCATGCAAAATTTCTTCATTGATGTCATGAAATGGAGCATAAACTGCATCTTGATACATGAGCACTGCCTCGGTCCCTTCCAGGATGTTTACCATTAAATCAATGGTTCCCGATACGTGTAGCTCCTGGAGGTTTGGTGCCCGAGTAACCAATGCTTTTATGTATCTCGTGTTAAGTCCCATCTGATGTTTCACAGCTGTCTTCCAGTTTCAAGACTTTCAGGGAAGGAAAGCTGTATTTTTGAACAAATTTTTGAACAAACTTCATTCTTTTTTCTTCAATGTCAAGCGTAAGTTGTTCAAGGACCCCACTGAAGTTCTTAAACAGTTTTTTTTAAAGACAACAGCGCTGAAACTTGTTTCCCATTCCATCCGTCCTCATCCAGGATGACTGAAAGAATTTTCAATGGCAACCGTGTAGGTGTGAGTATTGTTTCCAAGGTTAAATCCAGAGCCTCAAATCGACTTGTAAGATGAGTGGGACAAATTAGCAAGTCTACTCCAGAAAATGGGACGACATTCACTCCGACCTCTTCAAGTACTTGTAGGCCAAGGTCACTAGAACCACACTCAAGCAGTGCCATTAGGTTTCCGCGCTGTTTGATCACACTTGGAGCTTCGTAGTTCCATGTTTTGTTCACGAGCGAAAGATCAACAAGCTCTAGGTCGGAAAAATGCTCCAAAAGTTCCTTGAGAATCTGAAACAGAGAAAATTACAATGAGGTATTTTGTAAAATTAATTAACAACGATTAAAATTTTTATGTTATGTTTCTTACTAGAGGGTTGGCAAGGCAATCCGCAATGAGCTGGCCGCCTTGGCTGCCCAAACTCTTGACAAAACAATAATAAACTCAATGTTAATTTTCAGTTGGCATCAATTTAAAAAACGTTAGGCGGATGTACCTGGACAGGTTCTGTGTCTGCGGGAATCTCATAAATCTCCATGACTTTGTCACGCGATCACACATGTAATTCTGACTCCTGCAGTCTCCCCGTGCTCACTCCTCAGAACTTGCTTTTCAAAGCAGCTGTGATTATTAATTTTTTAACCCTTCCGAACAATTTGAACTTTGAAATAAGACGAGTTGATTTCACTATTAGCTGGCACGTAAAAGAAACTTGAATTGTGACTTTGTGTGACTCAAATGTGCTTGTAAATGCATTGACTGTTTTAGAAAAAAAATCCAATTGTTGACACATGAACGTCTCAACAACTGTGTAGCCCAGGCAACGTGTTGCTCTCCATCACATATGCTCGTTTTGGAAAATTTTGATTACAGGCAAATAGTGCTGTAACTGTCCTAATT
This sequence comes from Deuterosminthurus bicinctus, assembly GCA_034698825.1. Taxonomy (NCBI): domain Eukaryota; kingdom Metazoa; phylum Arthropoda; class Collembola; order Symphypleona; family Bourletiellidae; genus Deuterosminthurus; species Deuterosminthurus bicinctus. Next base: position 12,720 of record JAQIWI010001673.1, read on the forward strand.
ATTCTACATTACATATATCACTGATGCCAGCACAACATTAAGATGAGCAAGACGTCAGTATAACTTTAGTCGTTAGTAATGATGACTGATGACTCAAAAAACATCCCGACTCCACAATAAAAATTGAGCGGCAGTCACTAAATGATTAACTTTACAACATTTTGAGCTTTGATTTATTTTCACAGGTGAATTGAGTCAGTATTGACATATTATCAAATTCGAATGGATCCCACACAATTAAAACGGTCCTGAATTTCACGATGCATTCATCTTGAGCAATTACAAATCATATAAGTCAATTATAAAAGACGACACGACTTATGCCACTTGGGTTGGTAATTTATGGTGGCAAGCAACTCAACTGACCAGCGTCCATTTGGCATGTAAATTGAGCACAGCACTTCTTCACCCACGATTGCTTGGGATCGCAAAAGGCCCGCACGGTGCCACAATCTATTGAAAAAATAATTAAATAAAAATAAGAAAGACTCCCAATTCAAATCATTGTAACCATCCATCAATCCAGAAAGCCCATTACTAGCATGCTTGGGTTGATCAATGTGCATCCAAAAGTACTGACTTACCTTTCGGATCCACAGTCGGACCGTCTTCTACATCTGCAGCCTCTTCCAGGACAGTCTGTTCTTCTTCCAAGTCTTCATCTTCATCGAGAAACAGCTCCTGGTCCTCTTCGTTGTCCACGTTCTCCTTTGCTGCCGTTGGATCCTCGTTCTCTCCAACATGCGGGTAGCCGGAATGAGGGCAGATTGAAATGCCCAGCACTAGCAGTGCCATCGTGACTCCAACTTGAGTCTTTTTCAAGCCAAACACAAACATTTTGAGCAACTGACAAAGGACTTTAATGCTGCACGCAAGACTCCTCCAAGCTGAATGAGCTGTTGAATGAACTTGCAGTAGTTTTTGAGCTATTGAAACCAAATTTGTTATGGTTAAAAATATTCACCCTGTTCAAAGGAAGGATTAGAAGAGTGAGCTTGTGATATTTGTTGTGGAAGTGTTCCTGGCCTGTCGGTCAAGGACGTTGAGAGGATAAGAAGGCACGTATGGGAAATTCCCTTCACGGCTATAACTGGAACTGCGTGTAGAATTAAGCCTACACAAAGTTTTTTGTCATGTTTTCTGGCCAGGATTTTCCACTGGAAGTGACTGACTAATGCTGTTAGGAAGTAAGACATTAGCAAGGTGACTTACCTGTACTGGATTTGTCATTCCAACAAAAACTGAAGCAAAGGGCAAAGGATGCAATATTGGGAACTCATGCCGAGTTTATGCCTACAGGCAAATTGCCAGAGGACATTTTTATTTTTGTTTCAAAGTTGATGTAAAAATAACAAATAAGTCGGAGGCAATGAACCGACAAGATTAGAAAGTTCCTGCATGCTTCCAGTAGTGTGAAGACAGTTGACCTGGCCTGGAAGGATCTAAGTTGGCCAGTAGTACACCCCCACGAACATTTCTACTTCGTTCTTTTTCCTTTGAAAATGCTCATTTATTATACATAACCAAACGCACTTATTATTACCGGAACGCTCATATTCTACGGGTCATTCAAAGCAAATGTGCTACCTTTCAGTGATGCTGACTCCAATTGTTATTTTAGTTTTACGAATTTACACCTGAATCAGCTACTTCATTCCCGGTCAAGTCAACACAGACGGTCAAGTCAAGGCGGATTGTCAAGTCTTAGACAGACTATCATGTCAAGGCACTAAAAGTACTTCAGTAGTAAGAACATGACTGCAAACACCTTGCAGAACTGGTTTTTTTCAAGCATTTCTTAACTATATTTTGTCCTGTTGCAGGTCATAAGGAAACTATTGGAACATTTTTCCAATTCTGAGCTACTCAAACTATTTTTGGTCTTGTTCATCAGACCAAAAATAGTAAACATGACGATAGAACCAACGACTTTTGATGCTGTACAAAGATTTATTTTTATTTTAAATTTTGTATTGATTGAGCCGTGGCGGACTTAAACACATAGACGCATAATGACCGCGTTAAAAAAATTTCTTTTCTTAGTGCTACAATATTACTTAAAAGAGCGGTTGAGGACATACTTTACATTTTTTTACTACATCTAAAGATGCTGTGGAAGCTTTGGTTACGGGTGACTTCATGCCTGCAACTACTGTTCCAGACTAATTATGCAGTTGTACAGTTTGTTAACCAGCTTGATATCAGTTTCTGTCATTCCATTCTTTGTAGAAGGATCCGTTAGAATAACGCTAGAATTTTTTGCAACCATGGTCGTAAGCCCTTTTTCCTTGGTAAAGGCTTCGGCACCTAAATGCATTATGCTTAAGACGTTGTACGGAATGCCATAGGTATCCTCTTCGTGAGGTCCAAGCAGTTGAAACTTATGTTCCAAACCTATGCATTCAAATTATTGGAACCACTTAGTGCATGAAACCTGTCATGTCCTACCCAAATAATCTTTGACTGACCTGGTTGGATATTCTTCCAGTAAATTTCTACGTATTTATCACGATCGGATCGATTTTGCTCATCGTTACAGCCGAGGGCGTGAA
>JAQIWI010001674.1:0-15262 GCA_034698825.1 Deuterosminthurus bicinctus
ATAATGAATGATTTTTCTCTTACCTTTGCAGTTGAGATGGCCCATCCATCTGGATTCATGGAGGGCAGAAAATGAATTCTTGTCTTGGAAATGAGCGACTGGATTTGTGGGTCATGTTCACGATACTTTTCACAAAGATAATCAGCCAGTTTGAGAAGAAGCTCCCGTCCCAGCACCTCATTCCCGTGCATGTTTGCAATGTACTTGAACTCTGGTTTCACTACGGGGCAAGAGGTAACATCGTGGAATTGAAAGCATTGTTGTAAAGCCTTTATTTAAATGCAATAAATCCTATTTTTTTTAACTTACGTATTTCATGCTGACCAGGATTTGTTGAAAACTCAATTACGTACAATGGAACTCCCATAACTGAGGTCTCCGACAAAGTGTACATCCGGGTGATGTTGGGACAAGCCTGATGGACCTTTTCCAACACTTGGTACAGCTCCTGGTTGTCATGGTGCTTGAATTCAAAGGCGAAGGACAAGGGTACACTAATGGTGAGGAGGGCGAAAGTGAGGGCATGTGAGAAGTCTTGTACACTTGTAGAGATTTTCATTGCACTTGAATTTAGTTTTCAACAACAACTGGATTAATTCTCTAGTCCTTACTCACTTCTGTAAGCTTCAAGCTCCGTCTTAGCTCTAATACTGCTTGAAAATTGAAAGTGACGTAAATGGAAACATCTGGTTGCATCCCGGTATAGCTATAGCTCCAATGTGAATTTTAACTGGAAGGCTATGGATAGAGGAAAATGTTTTCTGCACATGTCAAATTCTCTACTGTGTGTTTCTGCCTGTACGTTGTACACTATACTGCAGCCTGGAAGCTTACTCTACGTCATCCTTCTCTCAAGGAATCGATAATAATTCTATGTATATTCTGGGAGGGTAGGAAACGTAGTTGCTGCTATCCTAGAGCAAACCACTAAAGCTAGTATCAAACCACTGAACCTAGGTGGGTGTTATACAGTGTTCTCTCAATTCCTCACCGTTACTGGAGAACTTATACGAAGCTCAAGTATGAATTCAAGCTACGTCAAAAGCCAGGCTCAGTGAGTTCATTCAGCCAGCTTTACTCTCAAGTTGATACACCCTCCCACGCACTTATGGATTCAACATCACATCACAGAGACGCTTGAAAAGACTACAGATGTCTGAAATTAGATGTTCCATCCCCTGCCTATCTGTCAACAAATCGCTTTCAACTAACGCTGGTTGACCAGTTATGTATTTAGCTAACCTAGTCCTAATCTATTTTCCTAGCTCTGCTTGCCCCATCGTAGCTCCAGTTTTCTTTTGATTCTTTCTGAGTATTTCTCACAGATTCTCCAAGCTCCTTATCCTCAGCTTCCTTTAGTAACTGATCAATGTTCTTCTATAGCTCTATAATTTGTACAAGTACTTGCTCGTTGTCACCATAATAACTAGTTAAAAGGGCGGAATGAGTTGCCAAAATGTGCAAAGTATAATGGAGAAATTTGAGCTCGTGTCTTGGCACCTGTCGGCTGTGTATATATATTCTTGAGTTGATGAAAGTTACATACAACTGGAAATGTTGTAGGTCGTCGTGATTGTTTAATTTTCTACCAGCTGCTCCATCCTGTATGGTTTAAACTTTTGTAGGGTGCTGAAATAATACTGATAGCTTAGTAGACGAGTGTTTACAGTCAGATTAATCTTCCTTAACTGTTCAAAATTTATCGGTATGGCGAGAACTGATGACAGATAGATACGAGGTCTTCTAACAGATAGTATAGAAGATCTTGTGACAAAGTTTCCATCTCTTAAATGATATTCTAAGCAGATGCAAAGCCGGAAGGCTTTTCAGATGTAATGAAGGAACTGTCATGTGTTAGTGAATACTCTCACAGGGGGAAAATGTCGGGCTAAATTAAGGCTGAGCTTGTATATGAAGGCTGCTCTTGAGTAGTGCATCCTACCTGAGTTCATGTTATAATAATTAGCTGGTTAATTACCATCCATGATGTTGTTGCTCGAGGCCGTCGGCCTACTGCTGGCTGGGTCTTGTGCAAATGGGATCTGGAACTAAATTCTGGGGAGTTGGAGCGCTCCATAGTTCGATGTTGAATGAGTTGAGAACTCAAATAGTAGAGAAAAAGACAGAAGGGAGAAAGGAATGAATATAGCGGGTAGCTTTTAAGAGCCCGTAATTATTGTCGAGTGTATAAAGGAGTTAGAGGAGTAAACATTTGTTCCTATAAACACTTGGCTCATTCCTGCACTAACTAACTGATTAAGTAGCAGTATTTTTCCACAGTAAACCTGTATATATGTACGAATCAAGTTGTTGGTTGTTGAGAACATCAAGTCTTTCAAAAAGAGCTTCAAGTTAAGCTGAAGAAGGGTTCGGTTGTGTATTTTGTCCATTTGCAGGTGATTTAATTACTTTTATACTTGGAATCAATGGAATCGAGTGGTTCAACGACAGTTGCAAGTGGAGCAGGCTCAAGTTCTCTCCAATCCTCTGGCCGTCCTGACTATCGAAGTAATTAATTATTATTTATATACTTATGTTTTTTCTTAAGAAATTGTAGTCCACCCTGTCCTGGTTATAATTTAGAATCCTTTTCGGAAGTTTATAATGCACTGTAGGTACATGCAATTAATTTGTTGATGTTGGACGGATAATGTCTGAAATTTTGACTGAGCTTAATTTGTATTTTTACAGCAACAACTGCCATGACGGAAAGCACAACAAGTTTCGAGCCCCTGGAACCCCATGACCCATCATTGAATCATTTAGCGAGGAATATGTTCGAAAAGACTGCGGATTATTTGCAAGGAGAGTTAACACTTGTGCAGGTCAGCATGGCGTGTATATCAGTATATGGAACATTAACATTGGCAGCAATTTGATCTTTGATGGGTTGTCGGTGTGGTGGTTTGATTGATGGAATTGAATTTTATGTTGCAGGAGGACTACAAATTATTAGAAAACTTGAACAAGGCTACAGCTGCCAAGTATTCAGACATGAGACATATCGCCGCCAATGTTGCACGAAGTTTACATGATCTCAATGAAAAATGTGAGTATAGTCCGAGTCATTAGTATTATTCTTTGAGTGGAGCTGCTAATGTCACTGTGAAATGCTTGTTACTGTGATCGGTGGGCAACATGGTTATCTTCTGAAAATTGTTACGAATCAAGTACTGACGTAGTTACCGATGTCACCTTGATGATTACTGCCTTCTGCTGTGGATGAGACTTCCAAGTTTACATATGTAAACATGTTTGTGTGCACAATCGTAGCAATGCTTTGTTGCAGCTGTAGCAAGGCCTTGTTACAATTGTCAACATGAAGCTTGTGTTTACAAACGTAACAACATGTAGGGATTGTGCTTTGCTGAAGCACAGCACAGGTTGTGTCGACAATTGTCACAAGTGCTTACAAACGTAACAATGAGTAGGGATAGGGCTTTGCTGTAACACAGCACAGGTTGTGTTGACAATTGTAACAATTGTTTACATTTGTAACATGTGAGCCACACTGCGCATTGAAAGTTTTCGCTGGTGTGCATATTAGATTCGTTCTGATCATTAAGATGTATTGAGCATTGGATTTTCTTACTGATCTTTTTCTTTTTTTTGACAGATGCCAGTTTGGAGCCACTATTACGTCAAATCGACCAGATTGAAGACAGTGTGAATAAATTGGAACAAGCGGCATACAAATTAGACAGTTATTCCAAAAGATTGGAGAGCAAATTTAAGCAGTTGGAAAAACGACAATAACGTCTTGAATTAATTTAGTACCGTTCCAAGTTTATTATTACGCATTGTTGAAAAGTCAAATCTGTACGTTACAAACTAATATAATATCCTAGTCTTCTTGCAATTTATTATGCCAAGCATTTTCCGCAGTTTCTCGTAACGTCTTCTTGTAAGGTCATCATCCCTAGTGGCCATAATAATTATGTAAATATGTGGTTGTCTTTGTAGCAATTCAGGTGGGTAGGGTAAGAATAATCGAATAATCATTGCGGTTAGTAATAGTTTTTATTATGTCTGTCCCCTCCCCATCATACTGATATTTTTTGAACAATCTTCACCAACAGCCTTGTTAATATTGGAGAAAGGATGTGTGATGTGAAAGCGAAAGCCGATTTTCGTGAGAATCCTTAGAAGACGAATGCCTGGTAACTTTTTTAACCATGCAGTGTCAGTGTGTACATAAAGCTGAGAATGTTGCACCGCTGTTGATGTATATAAATTGTACTGAATCATGTTCACCTATCATCATTCCTGTTGCAATAAAACTATTCCAGACTTCCTGAGGAAGGTTCATTAATAGTTCGAAGTATCTTGACTTATTGTTATTTATGAATTATTGATCACGACAGCATTGGGAACGATCATTTATGCTGTAATGAATCGTAGACCTTTAGTAATGAGCTCCAAACTTATTGTCGTTAAGATTCTTTATTTAGTTTCCAAAATATTTACAACAAAAGTGATTGTAGTCTTGCTATTTAGTGAAAACTAATTTTCTGTTTCCCTGTATTCACGCATTATTGCGACCAGTGCCGTCGAAGTTAAGTTGATAGCGACTTTATGACTACAAGAATACACTACTGTATCTAATGATTAGATTAAATAGTTCAGACTTAAAATGACGTCAAAATTCTAAGTTCTACCAACGTTTAAAAGCTGCATTTTTAAAGCTAGCTAAATAGACATGCTATTGGAGCAAATTTGCTCAAGGAACATTATTAGATCAAATCCAAAACTTTGTTAGACTCCTTCAGGACCAAACTGTGGAAGACAACTGGTGGAAGCCCTCCGATTTATTAGACGAACTATTTCTTCTACATCTCCGAATGTCCACACGATCGCTTATCATTGGTAGCAAAATGAGCCCCATGTTGCTTTTTCATGTGTGTCTTCCAGTAGTCTTTTCGTTTGAACAAGCTTTGACAAATATTACAGGGATAATTCCCAGGAAAATGAACGCGGTAATGTTGGTAGTCATTTGACACCACTTTCCCACACAAAAGACACCTTTTCCTTTCCACCGTTGAAGAAGACATCCCTGCGCTGCTGGAAGATCCATGGAAATTAGTACCCAAGACAACACCCGCCTCCGATGAGCTAACCGGCTCAAAGATCAAACAAGGTCGAGGTGGGTGTGCTGCTGATGAACCTAGAGAAAATCATGTGATAAAAAATTGGGAAACATTTCCAATTGCGTGTCCCATCATCCCAGCGAAAGCCATTACTGATCATGCAATCAAGCAAAGCTCTGACGAGAATCTAAAAGCTTTTCAGCCCACAGAGCAATCAAGTATTCGAAGCAAGCATAGGATACATGAAAGCAAAAAGAGAGTATAGTGTGGATTAAATTCCACCGAGTAGATTCATTATTCTCTGTATTTCCACCACCATCATCACATAGGGAAACCAAACAAAACCCATCACCATACACATGAAAAAGCAGATCCTTTACAAGTCTTCCAATCCAATATTCCCTTAAGCAAGTGCTCGATATGTTACCACCTTCCCCACGAAAACGTCAATTCTAGCTACAAAGTTTCTATCATCAACGAAATGAAAAAGAAAATAAGTGAACCGCTACAACTTATCCAACCTACTCGGATAGGATAGGAAACCCTTTGAAGAGTGTGGGTGAGCTTAATCAAGCAATAAAATCCCTTTGATCATCAGCATTTCGTGGGATAGCATGGAGGTACTTACTCAAAGGAGTACCAAAACCAGTTCCTATCCAGCAAGTTGCCGGCCATAACGTGCACTAACGAAAGGAGGAAAATATTAACGATAAAAAAAGCTGCTGCAACCCACCACTTCATCCTCTCCATGCCCCTGCAAGAATACACAACGGCAATGTCATCAACGACGAGAATACTATATACACAGTTCCTTTAGATCCACTATACACGCCTCCCCCCCCAAAAAAACTTTATGATTGACATGAAATTCAATTGTACACAAGGTGGGATATTCTTAGAAAAATTCTTTATTTATCTCGTTCTTACGTAATCTTGGTTTTCAACGTCTCTTAAATAAACATACTCATTTAATCTTGTTAATGTCTCCCTGCCCCGTCCGAAATAGCCTTTCTTCCACTAGAAATTACTAACAAGATCTACTTTCCGTCCGTCCTTATATTATGTTATCCATAGTAGGAAGGCATTAGATACGCCCACGATTCAAAAAGGACAGCGTTAGTCCACTTCAACGTTTTTTTTCCGGTACATTTCACTAATAAGGGATGCTCAAAAATTATTAATATTATTATTTATACGTAAATATATATATATATATAGAAGAATCAGCAAAGAAGTTTTAAATTCCCTTCCTTTTTGTATAATAATAATCATAGAACCCCGAAAATTCACCACCTTAATAACTCAAGTGTATAAGGAAGGAAGAACTTATGCCCATATTAAACTTGCACAGCATCTAAGCTGTCATATATATATATTTTATATATATATGCATATATTTATGTATTAGGTAGACAGTCATTCGAGAAAGGCAACACTTAGCTGATTCTGAGTGTCAGCAGTTACAACTACAGCTCTATAATAATAATAGAATTAAGAACATCAGAGGACAGGGCAAATATATCATCAAGTAATAATAATCAGATAGAGGAAAACTGAGGATCAACAACAACAAAAAGAAAACAGGTGATGTGTCGCCCTTCAGTGAACAAGAATTGAAAAATCCCCTCCCAATTCCCCATACAATACCAATACTTTTTTATACCGCTCACTCAACTCCTCTCATGTTAATTCATTTTTTTCTCAACAAGTTACAACTCCCCTAAAAGTTTACAGACTGTAAGTAAGTTTCACGACGACGTTTCCTTCCATCTTCCTGTACACTTCACACTCTACCTAATATGTAGTTATAGATTCCTTGCGCTCACCGTGTGTGGATTAGTAAAGTTGATTCACTTTTTTTTTTACATAATCATAATTAATTATTACCTTTTAAGTTTTCCTACAATACACAATCATTCTACGATAATCATAATTTTTGGTATCAATTAAAACCGGACAAATCAAGTTTGTGCACCATCAAGAAGACATTACATGAGATAAATCACTTGATTTTCTCTCTTTTTTTCTCGCTCTATTACCATAATAATGAAACATGATTTCACGTCATCATAATAATAATAATAACTAAGAATTATACTTATAGCTACATACATTCATTCCCCTCACCGACATCAGCTTTCCTCTGATTTGCATGCTCAGCAGAATCATTAATAATTATTATTCACTAATAATAATAATAAACAACTAATAAAAATAGGTTAGCTAGAAGCGCGATCTAGACACAAAAACCTTATATGACGTATCATATAACCACTACAACTATAAGCTTTATAATAACAACAGACTCATCATTACTACCATTCTTCAACGTTAACATAAAACAAAACTTTGAACTTGAACACATACAAGACATTCGAAACGACGACACATTGACGATTGCACTTGAAACAGTCGAAAAAAAATCATGATTACTCAAGTGTCACATTCCAACTATCCGTATTTACTACTAGACGTTACATATCATTATAATTATTATTTAAATTCATTAATAATCATACATTGTAATATGGCTACTACAAACCTGGTTTCTGTCATCATAATCATATAAAGTCGTCACATATTGCCACAAAAAAATTCCTATACCAAATGACCTTAAATGTTCCCTGTGATTACTTCTAAAAAAATCATTTCATCCCTGGATTCAAAAGCCTCAGTACATAGCAACTGGGAAATATAGCGCCGCCTCCCCAACTAACAACACCCCGCCGCGGCCCTTCTCATGATGACACATTGCTTCCCTTCCTTCATTCCAAAACCAAGTTCACCAATTATTTCCCCCGCAAAAGGACACACACACACAAGGAAGCAAACTAAATTTATAATTAATAGGTTTCAAACGGAATCCCAAGTTGGACTAGTTCAAGATTGTGATTGTTACATTTACAATAAGTAGTGATTTCAATCCATGCTCCCGACCAATGTCCCCCTCACAGTCACATGCTTCTGTCTGTGAACGAGAAAACAGTGGAGCGGTGTGCAGAGTAATTGAAAACTACACTAAAAAATATCCATTGAGAATCAGACAGGGACAAGGAAGCAAAAATGATTCTATATGGGGGATTTACAAGCAATAAATGTACACAGGGACAAATATAATAACTAGAACAAATGATTGTTTCTCTTCTTCAACCAAACAAGTTCAGACACGGTACATCTCTGTCCAAGCCCTTCACGAGACTCTCTCTCTCTCTTTCTCTCAGGATTGTTACAATCAAACTTATTAATCATCATTGTTGTTAATAATAACACTACTACTACACTACATCCCTCTCAAACAATGATTCCTTAAAATGAAAGTAACACAAACATAACAATGACAACAAAAACCAACAACAAAAATAATAACAATATTCATCACCGCCACCTCCAATCATTATTTCCATTAATAACCCAACACCATTTTGGTTAACATTTTTTTGACTAATAAAACTTGTCCCCATCATTCATGGATTCTTCCAGTCCGAGCTCACATGTCCCTCCTCGACATATTCTTTCTCGGACGCTGGACAATGATGACGAACGACATGCATTACCATGTTAATACTACAAACTAGAAACTTAAAAACACAGGGATACAGGAAGAAATAATTAATTAACATTGATTTCATCAAAATGATTTCCATTTGACACTCACTTTTGGCCATCAAGTTCAAATGAAAGGGAAAACAAACAAAAACGACAGCAGAAAAATCAAATCCCACAAGCAACATTTAAAGCCTGAAAATTATTATGACAGTAATAAAGCTCTCAACTATCTCAGCATCAACAAGACAATAAGGAGCCAAATTTATCCTTCCGACCTTCCTCAACTAACATGGGAAATACATTCTACTGCTAATAACGGCATGACTGATGTATAACTAATCAATTCAAAACCGAACAAATAATTAATCACCGGCGACGACATATATTTCTTTTCTTTCCAGCACCCATGGCTCTGAACCCACTGACTCAATGCTTATTTTTCATTTTTTTGTTCCCTTGCTATAAAGAAGAAGAGCTATGATAATCTCACAACAGGAATCATAAGGCGGACCCAGATAATAATGCATGCAGTCAATCATATAGGAATTATTCTTATACAATTCTAACTCAAATCTTCTGAACACCAGGATAGACATGATTGATTCTGGTTCCTTGCTTGATTGGTCAGCCAAAAAGCTAAAAAGAAACTTCTCAAATTCATACGAAAATTGATTGCTATTGATGACCATAATAAGAGACAGAGAAAGAGAAAAAACACCGTTGACAATACTTGTGTTCCTTATGACCCAATATCAAATAAGATAGCAGCGCTTATGGCCATGCAAGGCTTTTGAATTGTTCAAACAACATGTGTAGTAGTAGTAGTAGCATTCACACAGTAAAATGCCGCCGTTTGTAAAGTTACAATGATAATATAATAATAATAATAATGATCATGACAATTACCTAAAAGATTTAACTAAATATTAATAGCTACTATAACCAACAATTGATTAGTATAGTTGAAGAAATGTTTATGTAATATGTATGTGATTGACCAATAAAATTTGGTTTCGTCAACTTTTTTTCTTATACACGTTATTACATCATCATCAATCATCGTCGTCGTCGTCGTCAGTACAATACTCCACTCCTCACGGGTTCCTTAGTACACCTCGACAATTATTAAAACAACTAATGCACACAAGAATTCCAATGACAATCAATCATTTCTTAAAGTGTCTTAAAAAAAAGAGCAAAGGTACTTGTCTAATAGTATTGTTCCTCCTCCAACAATTTTTTTTCCTACAACATGATTTGATTTGGACACATATCGCCATTTCCGTATCAATGGCTAACTAAACTACAACAGAGGTGATTTACTTACGAGAAACAACACAATGCAATGTAAATATGTGTGTGTGAGAGAAAAACACGATTAAATTTCGGGTTAAAAGTAATTCACGCATGCAAGCGAACACGACCATGTTGAATCCTTTCATAAACTTACACCGTACCAGCACGCGGCATTACAATAATCTAATAATAATAATAATAATATGCATCGCTATTATTTACCTCTGCTTCAAGAGAACAATTTTTTGCATGCACACACACACTCTCTCAAGAGACGACTAAACATGACTACCCCATAGTAAGAAGGATTGTGTTGCGAAACTTCAAGAAGAAACTGTCCCAATTCAAATAATATAGAAGAAAATAAAAAAAGATGACCTGATTCTGATCCCAAATGCCCCTCCCCTATCCCTCTAAATAATTACTGCTTTCAGCCTAATCCTTCCCCAGATTGGTATACATACCCGCATGTAACTTTTCCTACACATATTTGCCGTGACTGTACAGCTGAATGAAATAAAAACACAAAAAACCGACCTCAATAAAACTTTCATAACCTCCCTTACTTAAACAACATCATCATCATCTGCGTCCAATTAGCCCTACTTAATACGTACGTACAATATACGAATAATTAGTTAAAAAATCAACGAAAAAAAAGGTACAGTATCACACTGGACTCGACCAAGGATTACTTTTCGCAATATTAATAATAATAGTTAAAATTACAATCAAATGACTTTCCGTTTCAATGGTAAAAGTTTCTCACTTAAAAAGGCTCGGATTCACAATAATAACATTAAAACGAGAATAATAAAGAAGAAGAGGACAGCTAAAAACTTGTCGTAGCCGTCATCAATATCGTCATGTTAATCAATCATCCCTCACACGGACTACTATTATTACACACGATCTGAAAAACAGCTCGAACATCCAATCATCAATTTCCTGATTCAACTACAGTAGTAGTTGTAGCATACATATCAAATTTACGTCCTAATAATCATTAGTATGTGTGTGTGTATGTGTACATTAAGAACGACAAGTGTTATAGTTTCATTGAAGGCATCTTGATCCCTAACGCCGATACGGATTAATTATCAAACTCTTCTTTTTTTTTCTTACTGGATAATGAGATGCGCTACTGCTATAAATTTCTTACTAAAAAGCCATTTGAATGCATCACCCAAACTAGTTGCTCATGTCCTTACAGAAAACATAAGACTTTTCTCCTTCTTCATACTCAAATACACTCTATACCTCTCATCTCTGATCATCGATTCTACTTAATTTTTGGTATCCTCTCTCAGCATCATCATCACACCTCCACTATTTTCTCACCACACAATAATTAAAACTCCTAAACACCACACCCTTCTCTCTTTTGGTTAGTTAATAATTGTTACATTAAAATTTTCTCTTTGGTCCGCACGTACACCTGTTTGGTTAAAATTATAACTGATTAAAATCTATAGTGTTATCTTTCCTGTGTAAAGATCCTGTTAAAACTATATATATATTTATATATATATATATATGTATATATTTTATACATATATTCTTACAGTGTGTAAAGTATAGAAGTAATAGTGGTAGTAGAAGTAGTACTAGTATTGTTGTAGTAATATAGTAGTAGTAGTAGTAGTAAGGACTATACAAAGGTCATTTCCCTGGCTACTTATAGTCCCCCGAAGAGGCAGCACTGATAAGACTGACCAGCGTGCTGGCAGCAGAATTACTCAAACTATTACTGTGGCTGGTTGGACTCGCAGAATTACTGTTGGAATTGCTGAGTGCAGCGGCGGCGGCAACGACGGCCGCCGCAGAGACGGTGCCACCAGAAGACGACGATGATGACGGTGTGGGACACTTGGGCTTCCCATGCTTCACCCTCACGTGGGCATTCAGGTTATCACTACGCGTATACACACAAGGACAGTAAGGACAGGAGTAGGTGCCGGGCATATGGACGAACCTGTGCTTCCTTCCTCTAACCAGCTTTCCACACAATTTACATCGCTTTAGATGAGGTGATCCCTTGACCTTCTCGAATATTGATCCATAAATCCGTCCTGCGAATCAACAACAACCAGGCCATGTCCTCAGAACATTTATCACACATTCCTTTTTAATCCCACACCACAGCCCAATCATAATATAGCACCTCATCAAAAACATAAACCATTAACCATCATCATAACTATCAGAAATAATAATAATATAAACCAAACAATCTCTGTACACAACCAAACATAACATAATACGAGCAGAACAGACAACTAACTAACTAAAAAAAATACATCGCTAATATCATCATCATTATTTTAAAAAAAATATATAAACTCCGTCCGCACTCCAATAATAACCAAGATCCGCATTTTTTGTATTAATTCATTCTATTCTATATCCAAACTATACGACGCATCCCGCAAGTAAGTGAGTGTCTGTCTATATCACCTAAATCCAACGACACTTCAAAACCATTCACGCCGTCCGCATATTAACTTGAACACATAATAATCCAACAACTCTACCAAAGCCACCTTTGTCATAAACAACACCAGCAACAACAACGACAACAACAAACAACCTTCCTCATCATCATACACATATTGTCTTTCCTAGCCCAGCGCTTTCAGGTGATCCTCATCATCATCATTTCACAAGCTCACACGCATCAAATCTACAGTAGTGAGTACATTGCTTCTCCAGTAGTAAGACGTGTGCCTCAGTCAGTGCTGTCTCCTTCTCACCACCACAAGCAATCATCATCACAAAGCCAGAATGAGCCACTACAACCAACAACAGCCGCTTTCCTCATCATCATCAACATCATCGTCATCATCATCATGACGAACATCCTCATCATCAGAATCCCTTGGCTAGCAAGCAGATTCAAGGGACCACACAACACAAGGTAGGGAGTCAAACGAATCCAACACTTTTAAGTATTCCACTAATCTCAAGCCTCCTTCCCTACACCACCACATAGTCGCCCATCTTCCTCAATTACCATCACAGCCCCATCCACAACCACCACAGTGCTAACACGCCTCAATCCTCCTAACGACCATCATGACCTCCGCCATGAACACGCAGCACGTTTATTCTTGTTCTTCTTTCTATACTATATCCATCCAGCCAGTCAAATCAGTCTAATACTTCTAGGACCCCTATGCAGGAGCATAACTTGGACCCCTAGAGCCCTAGAAGTTTGAATGGGATGTGTGAGCGAGCGAGCGAGCGGCCTGCATACCGTCACAACTATCGCAAATATAATTCTCTCACAACAGCAGCACGCACGTAAATCACTCCCTCTCCTTCTTCTCCTATATAATACACTTCTTCCCATCCTTTTTCTGAGCCTTCATTTCATTGGAACTAATTCAAGAAGGCCAGCAGCAGTAGCAGCAGCAGCAGCAACAAGCATTACGAACACGAGTCAATTCATCGATTGTAGCAAGTATGAACTTAAACTATATGCTTATACCTTCCCTTCAGTCCAGGTTTGTCCTCATCTCTGTCACACACACACACACAACTCTAACACATTGCACACACACACACACATACAAAAGGAGACGAGCAGGAAAAGAAGAATAAAGAGCGACGCAAATCCTATGTTACAGGGACAGCATGAACATATGAACTCATGCATAAAAATGAGAGTCGTCGACAATCCGTCCAAAAATTCATTCTCATGTCAGCACAATGGCGGATAAGTATAAAGCACTACTACCAACACGACAACAACAACAACAACAGATACTTCCACTCCACACTGTGCGAGCAACTTACATGAAGCTTAAGCAGCATTCACAACTCATACACTCTCTCCCGTGCTATATCCTGAATTTAGAGAACTCAATTGCCTAAGTAAGTCTATGAAAATGCCATATTCATGAATAATGTAACAAGGCTGAAACCTATTATCCTCTACTAACAGCACACACAATAGGGACAAAAAGACTTGCGAGCGGGGCTATTCAGTCACTATTTACACGTGTGTGTATGTCTGTATGCGTACATAGAAAGAAGACGCTTCAAAGCTCAAACAACTACTCGTAATTGTTCCCCCTTCAATTCAGATTAAGATTACAAGCTAAGATTTTCTCAGCCTCACACACATACACACACACAGACACACACAAACACACACACCGGCCTCCAGCAGTCCCATACCATTACATCAGCCCGCCCGCCCGCCCATCCACCAATCTTCTTCTTCTACTCCTTACATCAACAACAATAATAAATGCCCTCAAACTGACAATCTTATAGTGGACCAAGACACCGCCCGCCGCCACCGCCGCGTACGTGTGCCATATGACTGATGAAATCCTCCGGCTCCTGACAGCATACAGCCAAGCTCTTGGAGCAGCAGCAGCAGCATCAGTGCATCATCCTTTTTAATCTCAACAGACACAGAAACGGAGTAACAGAGACGGCCTGCTCAACTTGAGTGTATCACCATGATCATCGGCACAACTGTATCATTATACTTGTTAAATCATATTTCGAAGCCAATGACTGCATTATTAATAAATCCCAAGAAGAAGAAGAACATGGATCGACCATAAGGACATCCTCAGTAGCCCCTCCTGTGTCAGCATCACACATATAGACAGACATTCCTCATCGTAATAATCTAGTCAAGAAATCTCTCCCTGAACGTGTGTATGTGTGTGTCTGTGTGAGAACACGGGAAGACGTAACAGCAGCATGTGAGCAAAGGGTATAAAGATCTACAATTCAGATTCAGCAGCAGCAGCAGCATGGAAATGACACTAGCATCCGAATAAGCCGTCCTATTTACATAAATACCAACCCTGGAACAATGAATATTTTTACACAACTGATCTCATTATGCGGCAAAGAAAATTATTCCGCTTCGTGCAGCTATATACAGCTAAGAGCTAGCTCCTTTCATAGCAGTAGTAGTAGTAGTAGTACTAAGTACATATAATCAACCGGACTACACAGATGGACAAGTTAGAGCGAGAGAGAGAGAAAAAAAATAAAACCATATCGTCCACAAGCTATTTCAACATGCTCTTCTAAAGACTTTTTTTTTCTTCTCCTCCTCCTCCTTCACCGAACTAGACTGCCACAGCATTTATAAATTACATATACAAAGGATGAACAAGACTCACATAGTAATTGGTTTGAAAATCAATAAAATTTATTCAAAGATGCTAAGAGATTAAATCCGTTCCACGTTTCAAACAATATCATCAACTTTTTTTTAGTCTCTGTTACACAATCTACGGCTCATCAGCATCCTACACTCTCCAAAGGCACCTTTGTCAACAACAAGCTAATATATATATATA
>JAQIWI010001675.1:0-15254 GCA_034698825.1 Deuterosminthurus bicinctus
CCCTTCACGGCACAGCTGTTCCCATATGCATCGATTGAAAAGCTAAAACTGTGGTTCACACTGTGGGTCGTTTGTAGCATTGTCTTACTTGCTGCATATAGCAACACAGTTACAAGCCTAACTGCTGTTCCAACAGCCAAAACTGGAACAAAGACGGTACTGGACCTGATGGAACAAAACTATTCAACAAGCTTATCATTTGAACGTCATGCGGTTTGGGCTTCAGATAAGCTCATAGTTCTGCCAGGGGCCAAGTTCTTTGAATTTGAACTGAAAGTGTTGGAGTACTTGGAAAAGTTTCGTCATGACAGCCAAGTTTATGTCAGTCCCATGGAATTCTATAGTAACTCTCAAAACTTTGACATTCTAGAAGACTGGCTGCTACCGGTAATTGTTATCGGAGTGGCGAATTTGGTCAAGAAAAATGCTTATGTCTGCAAGGAGCAGCTTTTCCAAAGTGTAGTTTGGTGGTCTACACACTTCATGCCCAATTCTGACGTGGCTACATGGCAGTTTCATTTGATGAGAGCAGCCGGTTTTGTCGACTATTGGAAACGGGTTCAAATGGCGGCATTTCTGGAGAAGGTGAAGAAAGGCTTTCGACGAATAGCAGCTCAAGAGGGAGTCCCATGGGATTTTGCTGATACTTCCTTCGCAGGAACTTTGGCAGAAAGCTTGACTCACGAGTCTTTTAATATTTTGATGTATGGGCTAGCTCTTAGTACAGTTGCATTTGTACTTGAAGTTATGCCGAAATTTATTGAATTGTCAGTTGAGATAGTTGATGATGATAATGATGAAGAATCTTTGTAAAATAGCAGCGAAATCCGTGGCATGAGCTCGGCACTAAGTCAATCAACATAATGATCTTACTTCCCGGCCCTTGGCATGCTAATGCTCTGTATGTACTAGAATAATGGAGAGTTTTATCTTTACTTTGAATATTTTTACCTTTCATTCATTTTAATCCTTTTCAGCTGTTCTAACAGCTGAGTTCTTACTCATGTATTTTAATCCTAGTTTTAAGCCATTTGTATATCTTGGGCCGTGCCTTATTTTAGTCCTAGTTTACCTATTTTTTATGTCTATTTTTAACCCAACTACCTTTGCTAATCCCTTATTTTGTGTCGCTCGTCTGCTCTTAAGGAACTATTCCTCTTTGAGTTGGTCAGAGGCTTCCCTACGCGCAACACCCAAGTTTTGTGCTCCTACGTTTTTGTGAATAATTGTGTATTTGGAGTGACTGTATTTTGAAGTGAATTGTTCGTTGATAATTAAAGTTATAGTTGTTTGGCACGTAATCCCAGTGTTTATTTGCACTGATTCCACCCATCCCCCTGTTTCGATATTCGTTAAGCTAGGCGTCCACGAGGAAATTTTCCGTGAAACATTGACCATGAAACTCTAGTTTCCTTGTGGATGCGCGCGTGAAACTTCCAATGAAACTGAGTTTCTGTGAAAAAAGTTTCAGTTTCATGACTTGGAACGAAGTTTCACGCGCGCGTCCACAAGGAAACTAGAGTTTCATGGTCAATGTTTCACGGAAAGTTTCCTCGTGGACGCCTAGCTTTAGTCTTGCACACATACAAACAAATAAATTGTTGGGTGTACTCGTCGCTTGAGATCGATTGACTACGACAAATTGAGTTAAAAGAGGGACACGATTTTTAATTTATTTTCAAATGATTTCATGCATTTTTCATGTTTAATCTCGGATCTTCTACATGTATTTCTATAAACACTTGAGTTTGTTGTCCAAATTGAAAACTTTAGTGCAGTCGATTCAATTTAATGGAATCGATGTAGTCGTTTTTACTATGTAGTCTTCTTATATCACCATTTCGTTCCCGTCCTGCTTAGACAGTAGACGTAGACATGGTTTTCCCATCAAGAATATTTATTGCAGTTCAATTCTACACCTACTTTATTTCCCTAACCATTTGCTCCGCCCAACCGATTCACATTAAAGGGCACAACAATTTCTTGAGACCCGTTATGTCAGAAATGTCCCAAATTGCAACCCACTACAGTCATTGCCTGGTGCACGTTATATTACACTCGAAAGATTTCGAAGTTTATCACGACATTAATGTGGACGAGCTATCAACTCCATTCCTATTGACATCCACAGAAGCCACTGATAATAGCTCGGATGAATCCTCTTTTCTATTTTTACGCTCCCACCAAACAAAGTGAATTCAAAAAATATTGCGCAATGCAACCTAAATCTCTTTCTCCTCACCAAACCTCCAATCGTTTACAAAACTGAGTTCATAGCCCTGCGTAATGCCATCTTAGAACAAAAAGGCACACATATGCAGTCGAATGTGATGAATTTTGTTTTGTCCAGCCCATTTTATATCTCGGACTGGATTTTTGACAGCAACCTGCAATCCAGGCTAAGCCCGAATGAAAATTATGGCTCTGGCAGAACCATTACCATAAATTACGGTCTGAATAAAGTCCGAGGTAAGATCATGGCTCGTGCTTTCTCTACAAATACTTTTTGCGACTATTGCATCCCAAAACGGGGCGAGATCCAGTGCCCCTCAAACGGTTACTGTTTCCTACACGCCATTGCTGCCCATGATAGGCTAGTTTATGGAGGAAGAAATGTCAAATGGGCTGTACCATCAACTACAATCTGGAAACATAAATCTATACCAAGAATAATCCAATTCATAACAGCTTCATTAAACGTGACACCGCTAAATGTTATGGACAGCGAAAAAGCGGAATTACCATTAATTGTGCTTTCTGGGAAGGGCGCCACTGCAAATTTAATTTCTGCGTTCCCTGCAATGACTGGACATGCGTCAAAAAGTATTTTCCCCTTACCAAACATCTACAATCCCAAAGACAGCTTGAGATTTATCATCGCTGAATCAACGGAAAGCGTCCCTGAGCTCGTTTTATTCTATTTCCAGCCGTTGGATGCTTGGGTGTGGCTTTCGCTTTTCCAAATCTTGTTGTTAATTCTTGTTTCAATTACTACTGCAGTTTCAATGTTGGAGAAGGGTTCATTAATGACAACGATGACAAACGTCACCCTGTGGTGTGCAGGTACCATGCTGCATCAAGGTAATGAGATCCTTCGGCCGGCACATCCATTTCTAAGGCGATTTGTAACAACGCTTCTTTCATCCTGGCTCTTGTTGACCTTTGTGGTAATGAACCATTACAAGTGTGTTTTTAGCACTAACCACATTGTCGGCCTGACAACTGAATCCCAGTTCGAACGGTTGGATGATTTGGACAACTTCACTTTGTACGTCCCAATGGACGCCAATTTCATGCAAGAATTCTATATGACTAGAAATTATACAAGGAAATATTGGCGTCATCTTTACAAATTTTTGGACAACGTGTGGGCATCAGAAAAGCGTACTACACACCCGGCGAATAACGCTATAAGCAAACTTGCGAATACAGCTATGAAATACACCACTGGAGGTGAAAAAAACAAAACTTGTAGAGTTTTAACACTTCTTAGCTATTAGCTATCTTGTGGTCATTCAATCAGAAATTCCATCAGGCTATGACAAAGCTGAAGATGCTTGCCCGATTCGAGATTTCACAGTCCTGCACAACGTGGTCAAAAGAATAAAGTATTTCCGGGAAGATAACATTGAAGATTTTGTTACTTCCTCAAAAAGGAACGAGCGTGTGGCACTTATTACGTCGGAGGAGCATTTGGTGACAATTTGGTCAAAGTTTGAGGTATTGGAGATGCCCAAATTTGTTCACAACATGGAAAGTAAGTACGATGACACATTGCCACGAGCTGAGAATTCCTTATTCCTTGCGAGCGCGATGAACCGTACGTACACGAATATAGTTATGCGGAACGCGCAGGTGCTGGTAAGTTCAGGTATTGGTAATCTTTACCTGAGCTACGAGAATAAACGGGAGCGCTCC
This sequence comes from Deuterosminthurus bicinctus, assembly GCA_034698825.1. Taxonomy (NCBI): domain Eukaryota; kingdom Metazoa; phylum Arthropoda; class Collembola; order Symphypleona; family Bourletiellidae; genus Deuterosminthurus; species Deuterosminthurus bicinctus. Next base: position 3,919 of record JAQIWI010001675.1, read on the forward strand.
ACTTCAAGGTCAACTACATCATCAATGAAAGAAGTTAATGCTATGAATGTTTGGTTTCTGACATGGCTTGGACTATGCTTAGTCGTTTGTGTCGTCTTTGTGCTTGAGTTGATGGTTGAATGGGCCAGAAGCCGTTGGGCGAAATGGAAACAGTCGTTTGAAACCCCCGGCCATCATTTCATTCGATAAGTGAGGACCCATTCAGCAATAGCTGAATTCAACGCTAATATTCATAATACCGTCACCACAACGGTATTAATGAGCAAACCAAATTTTTGCATGTTTCCAGTGGCGCCGGAACAGGGTATGGCAGGTATGGCGTGCCATACCCGTGAATTTGCTTAATGTCAACAAAATTTGTATTCCAAGTGGCCGATATTTTACTATTAAAAATGCAACTGTGGATAGCGCTTTCCCACATTGCCCATCCAACTTAAAGCAGCAGTAGTACCGCTTAAATTGGCTGCAATATCAATTGGAACCCAATGTCAAATCCAGGGGAACTTTCGGTTAAATTCAAAGCAAAAAATCAACAGGATCGTGCAAGTGTGACAAAGGATAACTGTCACGGCTATGGGATCAGACTGGTAGTGTAGTGAAGATAATTCAAAGTAATAGCAGGGCCGAAGAAACTTAACTCAGCGTGTGTGTGTATGTGTGTGTGAGAAGAGAGAGTAATTATGAGCCAAGGGTCTACAAGGAAGGTTTAGTGTTCTTCACCAATAGAAGCTCGATCTCTATTGTGTGTCTCAAGTGGCTAATCTCCCAACTCATACTGAGAGAAATCCTCAATGTTCCCTTAAGAAAATTTCGCATCAGCGTCGACGTGGCAGAGCCAATGACCGCACTTAAAACATCATTCGCATCATGCCAATCTACATATTAACAAGCCTGGTCAGCGACCGTTCATATTAGCATCTAGGATAACGTTAACCTTGAGACGAACGCCTAGTAATCTCAGACGTAACTCCTACATAATCAGCATTGCATATCCAGTACTACATATTCACAATCTACTGATTTAACGAATTAACATTATTCATAATCAAGGCCCACAGGGCCACTCAAGTTACAAATATCTTGGAGGTTAGTCCGAAAAAGCGGTGAGTTGACTTTATGAGACCTCTTAGGGTTGTAGTCAGTACAAGGAAATTTTCCTAGGGCAATTAATTAAAACGTGGAAGGCCTAAAATTTTCATAGCTCAAGAAAACCTCGAAAGCATTAACCAATCCGTTCACAAGCTGGTCGTAGAATGACCAAATGTACGGTTTTTTCAAGATGGCTTAGGTGAAAATTTTTAAAGGTTTGATCCGTACATTTATACTAAACAATGATGAAACAGTACACATTTTTGGTGCTTTTTGCCAAATTAAATAAAATTGTTGGCTTTCAATGCCATACCCATGACTTTGGTCGTTCCGGCGCCGCTGCATGTTTCATTTATTGTACTGCAGGTCTGCTGATCGCAACATTGGTTTTGATCTTGGCCGGGCTCACACGTTATTTTATTAATGAATTTGGTTGGCTTTTAAATTTACGAGGTGTGAGAATGAGAAATTACGACGCCTCCTTTAGTACCAGCCCCACATAAAATCCTGCGACTTGCAGCAATCTGCTTACCTTTTCAAAAAAAAAATGAGTGTGTATTGAATATTTGCACGATTAGTTATTTTAGGAATGACTTTAAACAGAATTTGTGCCTACGACCACAGCAACAACTTGATTTATAACAAAGTCACAGAATATGAGTGTAGAAGCACTTTCCAGGCAATAGAACCCTCCCACTGTAACTCCCACACGTGGAATCGACCTCATACGAACATTCAAAGAAATTCTGTCCAAACGACTGTCGTTGCCTAGTGCAGCGACCTTGATCAGCCGTTTCATCAACGACGAAGGCATTTTAGGACAATAAACCTTTGGTTTAGAAAAGATATTCAAGCTGTAATTAGAGCAATTAGATTTTGTAGTTATGGCAACCAGACAACAAAAATGGGATTACAACTTTGTAAGGAAACTAGGTACTTTTTTGTGAGCCACTTGCCTTAGTGTAGCGATTCACCCCCAAATTTTTCACTCTTAGCTTTGTATAGTGTTTTACAGTGAATATTTAAATTTATGTAAATTGCACATTAAATAATCATTAAAGAAATTATTTGAGTCGCAACGAAATCCATAAAAACCAGCGTGGAAATGCTGTCCATGTACCGAAACCCTCCCTCCGAGATCCCAATGGCCGGTACCGCTTTGATTTGATACTTCAAAATCTTCACCTCGAGCGGAGTCATTCCGTCCCGCCCATCAAATAAAACCGACAAGCAACCATCCTTCAGGTTTCTTATAGATGACGGAACTTCAAAGAGCTTACGACATGATATGACGTAGATTGCAATCGACTGAATGCTCAATGAAGCTAGAAATAGCAAGACAACTGGCGAATCGGACTTGTAATGACTGAGCACATAGTACGTTCCAAAGATTGAACAATTCAAGGCACTAAGTTTGCCAGTGAATAGAATTCGCTTAAATAGAATGTTGCACAGAGTGATGATCACGTAGAACTCTTGTAAGTAGCCAACGCAGTCAGTCAGATACCTCTCACCACCGCAGCCTTGTTGCCTCATTGCTTGTGTTCGTCTGCGAATAAATTTAAAAATGTCATTAGTTCATTCATTATGTATAATGACTCTCTTTAAATATTTACCTTATTCCTTGAACCACAGGTTCAAGTCCACTAACGTGAATAACTTGCAAAGCAAGCTCCAAGAAGAAAATAAAAGTCAGATTGGTTTGAGTTGTAAATACCACAATGCATTCCAGACAAACCAAAGTCCAGAAAAGCAGCGCTCCGGATCCGAGGGGCAAGAGTGACGTAGCAAAAATGGACCAGTGTGGCAGTAGCAGCATCAGCGTCAGATACAACGGAAGGCAAGTGCTCGCGCTTATTGGGAATGTAATTATAAATTGCTCCTGCAGATTCATACGCTGTAGTTGCACCAGAAATGACGCCATTTTCCGTAGCTTCCAGACCTTGGAGGCATCAGCAGTCACTGTGGCTTGGGGAAACTCATCCTCAGTTCCGTAATCGACCAGATTTTTATGGCGTTTGTGGCCAAAGTCCAAACAGTTAAAGAGTAGAATTGTTTCCGACGCTCTACGATGAAAAATTTCGTAGCTCCAGTATGTAGACAGTAAAGTCAAACCGCCCCAAAGGGCAGTCATAATAGTCACGGCCGTCACGCTTCCAGCAATCAACTTGTTGACAACAGCGTACACCAAGTGCAAGGACTTGATGCAGGACAGTGTGAAGATAAAGTTGTGAAGTATTGTCCTAGTTAGTGATTTGCTGTATGAGTATTTACCAGATGTGAAGTCCAATTTTATGGGAAATAAATTAAGAAAGTCGGCCAATTTAAAACAGGCAAAAGCAGCAGCGACCATTTCACGTGAGACTCTCATGGTGCCGATTCTAGTTGTGCGGTGGGTGCTCGGTCTTCGGTCGCTTTTCGTCTACTGACTCTAAGTCTAACCCTTGGACGTTTTTCCATCTTTTGACCTTGAACACTGAGCTGGAAGGTTTACACATTCATCTAAATGCCTTTTGCTCACGACATAATTGTCACGTGATGACCTCAATTAGACTGTCCTGCTGTTTTCCTTGACTTAAGTAAATTGTTATAACTGTTGCTGCAGCGTGGTCAACTTCATGGGCTTGACAGTGTTCGGACTACAAATTAATTGAACTTCAGTTTACATAACAACCAATGATCCAATTTGCAGCATTTGTGCCAAATTGAACTGTTACGTCGATATTATATTCTTGTTTACCAAAGTCAATTTATTTCATTGGATAGCAAATAAAAAGTCATTAGCCAGTTAAAGTAATGGGACTGATTGGAATGATTTTAAATAACAAAGTTGTTGGCCAAAGAACGACAGCTTGAAGATATTTGGCAAGAATTGGCGTCAGGTTGGTTTAGATACTACGGACAGTTAAGCGGCTCTTGCTAGCCTTGACAAACTTGTTACGAGAACCCTTGAGCTTTCTTTGAAGAACTGGAGCAAGAGTCCCACTATTGCTGACGTCGCTCACTATAACCCTCACCTGATTGTTCTTGCCTTGATCCCCAACAGCTTTAATCTTGAGGTCGTCCGAAAAGGTACAGTAGACGTTGTTTTGTTTTCTTAAAGTGTTGTCCAGTAAGATTCTAAAAAAACTCTTGTAAGCCGGATCGATGTAAAACAGGATGCAGCTCAGAGCGTCCATATCTTCGGCGCTCTGAACACCAAGGACAGTGCTAGTTTGACCTCTCAAATTAGCCTCGGCCAAAAGACCAGGAGACAGGGAACCATACGAGCACCTGTGGGAGACTGGTTTGAAGAATTTCTCAGATGTGTTGATTATAACAACATCAACGGAGCTGTTGGCCCGCTGGGCTTCCCAAAGGTCTTTGTTGTTCATTCTTTCCAGGGCTTCTGGAGTGAAAGGTGCTCCGGCTTCATCCGCTATCTTGATTAACTCTGCTACGGTCGCTCCCTACAATTATGAAAGTCACAGTGATGTAATTTTTTGGGTACTAAATAAAATTCATGTAGGACTTCAAAACAAAAATACAAATATGTACAGACATTACTGTAAACTGAAGTAAAGTGGCAACTTACCTGGCAGTAAGAAGCTGCAGCGACAAAGACGAGAGCAAGAGCTAGAATACGCATCTTGATTTCTTTCCAATAAACCTTCACAGAACTAACAATAGAACACTCAAGACTACTTGATGAATACAGATTGAGTCTTTTGTCCTTATTTATGATGTAGAACTTTGCCAGTTGTTCAATTTGTTGGGGAGGTCCGGGTGCAAAGGACAGATAGTTAATACATTGCGTGCGCATTTTTTGCTGATTTGTATGAGCTCACAAAGAGACAACAGAGTTTAATGAACTTAGAAATATACGAAAGTCAGCAAAATGATTACAGAAGATGCAAATAAGCAGAATATAATCATTGATGACATGATTCTTTATTATTGGGCTGCTCTACATACAACAAAAACTGATTGCCACTAATTTAGATACTGCGAACACTTGATCCGCTCTTGCTAGCCTTGACGAACATATTACGAGACCCCTTGAGCTTTCTTCCAGGAAGAAGAGTTGCACCTTCATTGAGTATGCCGAGAGGACCACCGCCGTTTCTGTTGTTCACAATGATTCTTACCTGGCTGTTTGCACCTCGCTCTATAACATCAATGATCTCAAGGTCATGAGAATAGTTGGCGTAGACGGTATTGTGACCCGTTTTAGTGTTGGTCAGCGTGATTTTGAAGTAAGAGAAAGAGTCAGGATGCATGAAGTGTAGGACGCAGCCCAGATTTGGATTATCGCTGGAGCTCTGGACACCAAAAACACTGCTTGTGCGTTCCAAGAGATTGGATTCGGGATAAAGGCCAAGAGAAAAGGACCCCAAGAAGCACCGGCTTGAGGTCAGTTTGTACAATTTTCCAGATTTGTTCATAATTACAACATCAATGGAGTTGTAGGCACGCTGGGCTTCCCACAGAACCCTGTTGTTCATTCTGTCCAGGGCCACTTGGGTAAAGGGAACCCCGCCTATTTCGGCTATCTGGATCAATTCAGCTACGGAGGTTGCCTGGAGACACAAAATTCGCCGTGTTTATCCGTGTAAATTAATTGGGTAGTAAATAAATTTACTTATGGCATCACATTAGACAAAGATACTTGAATGCTGTCAACTGAAATCAAGTGGTACTTTACCTGGCTGTAAGAAACCGCAGCGACCAAACAGAGAGCAAGAGCCAGAAAATGCTTCATGTTTTTCCTTTCAATTAAATCCTCACAATGGCAGTAGTTGAATAATTAACAACAACAAGTCAAGGCTAACTGATGAATTCAACTAGATTCTCTTGCTCTTTTATGTGAAATAACAATTTGCAAGATGTGCAATTTCTTGGTCTGGGTTAAGGCAGGTCGGGTGAGATAATAATAAAATGCACGTAAATGATTTTTTTATTTGTAATGTACCCACGAAGAGGACTCGGGAGTAAGCGATGCATCTTTGAAAAGCATCCTAGTCAGCAAAATGATTTTAGAAGGTCAATTTAATACGCAGAACTTTTATCAAGATCCGCTTGAAGCTTCTTGCTGTGTTTGCCAGTTCATTTATTTGTGTCGAAAGGACAGTGTATTACAGAGAGGGGTGAAAGTGAACATTGAGTTTATGCTGCGTGAGTGAAAAAAAAATCTAACGCGTTCCTAACAGAACAGCCTGCAGTGAGTCAAATTACAGACTACAAACTTTCAGTTGCAAGTTGCAACTGACTTCTTTTGAGTCAGCTGTATAATTATCTCAAGTATCCTTGAAGAACTTTAATTGACTGGGAAGCTCATGGGAGCGTGCAAAAATGACATTAAGATTGTTTACATAAAAATTACATTGTCCCTACGACCGTACCAAGTTATGAGGCCACTGGCTGGACAGTCACTGTTGCACCGTTTGGTACCTTAAATAGTAACATTGCAAAATTAATTGCAATATTGTTTATAACAATCGAGACACTCTTAGCCATCTGCAAAAGTTGGTAAGCAATCAGCTGCATAAGGGACCGCTCTTTAATGAAGATACAAAGAGCCAGCATCATGCAGATACCAAAGAAATAAAACGGTGCTTTCAAGTTTTCAAGCGTAATTTCACTCGAATTGGGGGCTCCATCCACGATAAATGGGTTCCAATCGCGCCATATGACAGAAAGGTTCGATTTTCTCGCCATATCCCTGTCAGATTCAAGGTCGAAAGTACTTTCCAAGGCTTTTTTCCGTAACCAAGATTTAGATCCATCCATCCAATAGGTCCACATACCACATTGACAAAGGATCCCCAAAAATCTTTGTAGGATTGGTCCAACAAAATTACTTTGCACTGATATAGGTGCCCTCGTCTTGAAAAAAGGCAAGATACCACCACGTAAGACATGGATTTTCCTGCTTTGAGCCATGCTCCACATTCCATAAGCATGAGTAGATTCTGTTGCGCTCGCGAACGCAAGCAATATTTCCGAGCTTGTGTCATGGTTTGAAGGGTTCAACTGTCGACTATCGTCATACACAAAAGTCAAAGTCTTTCTAAATTGCCGCAAGGCGGAGAGAAGTGATCCGTTTGTGTGGGAATGAAACTGTAAATATTCATCAATTATATGGTGAAAAAACGATACAGTACCAGCTTCAGCCTGCGTAGTAGCTCCTAACGCGGTGAATATTGGGTACTCGTTTATGTTCACGAGTTTCTGCATATCATGTGGACACTCCGGGAGAGAGGGCGATGTAAGCTCACTGATCATGTTTCCACTGTAGCACATTCCAAGCAGCATTGCTCCAAACGCCCACAAGGTGATCACAAGCATGATCTGCCTGGAGGCAGAACGGATGACTTGGCCGTACCCGTAGAAACGGTCAAGTAATAGCATTATAACAACTGGCACGGACGATTGAAATTTTGCCCAGAAGGAGGCTTTTGTTTTCGTAGCCATCATACCGATTGCCGCCGACAGGCAAAGACAGGCTGTCACTGCGACAATCCAAGTTAACAGGTCGTAAGCCAAGACAAAAGCCATCAATCCTTTCGTGTTAATTTTGGCAATGCAAAGAAAATTGTACTCTCCGTAGTAAACGGCCGATCCTACAAAGTTTAAATTATACCTACGCTTGCGCGACAAGCGTTGTACCAAATAGAAATTCAGGTGATGGCCCACATCAATCTCGCATATACTCAGTTTTGGCTCAGGATGGTCTTTCTCATACATGAAGGTAATGTTAAAAACTTGAGACATTATCCTCAAAGCGCAAAAATCGGCGGGAGAACTAATTGGCCCCCCAAAATCACATGTTTCCCAAGAAAATCCAATCGAAGTAGATCTAGATATTGCTCCTTTCATATCTTTGTGAATTACTTCATGGAGCTGTTCAATGTAGGCCGGTCGGAACTTTGTAATTTTGAACAAAAATGGAGCTCTCTGATAGGCACGCGCAAGGCTGACAACGTTTACCTTTTCTTCATCGAAAATTAGCATGTAGACCGCTGGTGCTGAAATTCTAACAAAGTATTTGAACAAGCCAGAATATTTCCTGGCCGATTCGATCCTCATGAAGATGAGAATGTAGTTGAAAGGAGCGTTGTAATAAAGCATGGCTTCATGAAACACTTTAAAGGGGTTTCTCTCTTTCATGATTGTTGAAGTTGTGCCTGGAGTGTATAAGTTTAGAAGAGTTGTGCTGAACTTTGTAAACAGCGGATGCGGCTTGAGTTTTCCGAAGCGTTGACTTTTCATGGACTTATTCCGAGCTAGGTAAAAGCTATCTGCAATGACAGCGCAGTTGATGTAATCGGAGTAGAGTCGGAAATATTCTACCGATGTGTAGTCAAGGTCCCGCCCAAAATCAAAGATGTATACAATGCAGTTATTGAATGAAGACAGGAGCCCTGTTGAAGTTGTTGTCAAGCTCTGCGTACCTTCGTTAGCACTTAGCTTGACAGAGGTGAAAAAATATGTCTCGAGAAGGATGGTGATCGAAATCTTTAAAAGCATTTTCATACTGATGGTCTGCAGATTAAAAAAACTCGCTGCATGAAAATTTACGAGGGTGACTACTTTATAATTTGGGAATCCTGTTTCTTAAAGTACAACGAAAATTTTGTAGAAATTGCCCGTTAAATGAACTCAAATTTCAGTGTAATAATAAACGTCTCTTCTAATGCAAGTTGACGGTTAAGGTAACAGAGCTAAGTGTTGAGATTGCGATGAACTTCCACTGAAATTGAATAAAACTGAAGAAGCACTTGATCTTCAAGAGGTTTTGGTCTAACATGGCAGCAATAGGTACAATAAAATAAATCAAAAATTTTTATCAAATCGAGAGGCGTTGATTGATTGCTTGAAACTCTTTTCAGGTTAATGATTAAATTACAAAACGGAAATTTAATTGCATTTTCTGCCTAAGGCTTCTGTCTCGAAGTTACAGTAGCTAAGACATTAAATCCGTGTTTGTGTTTACCAAAGTCTAACTACCGACTACAGACTTTCAATCTCAATTGACTTCTTACGAGCCAGCTCTATAATCATCTCAATATATCCTTGAAGAACTTGAATTGATTGGGAAGCCCATGGGAACTTGCACAAATAACATCATCATGTTTTGTTAGAAATTTTTCAAGCAGAAAATCCACAAAAAGCAGAATCCAGAATTCCAAGCAGAATGGTCAAAAATTTGATGGAATTTTATGAAAACTAACGAAATTTTGCGAACACATTCAGCCGTGCAATTTTCAATTCCTCATCATGGGCACTTTTTTTTCACGCCCGCCAGTGAGGCGATCCTCAGAGTATGACAACGACTCCTCAGTAAGTGACAGCGACATGGAAGACATTCCGACAGATCACAACCAGGCAGTTAGTGCCCGCCTGAGATTAAGTCTTTGCTTTTTGAGACGAGACCAACGCCATTTTGCTAATTTTCTTGATCTGTTTATTATTAGAAAGTGGGCAACCCGGTCGCTAAGTTGATGGAGGAATGCTTTACTAATCCAATTGTGAGCCCAAATTTATAGTTAACTCTTTTGCGCGTATAGTCGATTTTATGCCAAAACCTTAACGTTTTGTAATCGGTCCCAGGTTTTCAACGAATTACTCCAACATTTTTCCAACCGTCAGCTTCTTGAGCTCTCACTTGTGAACAAAATGTGGAACTATGAAGCTCGAAGTGTGATGCGGAAGCGGGGCAACTTATTTGCGAGTTTCACGACTCGTAGTTGGGATAACGAATGCAATTTCTTAGAAAATTTGGACCTAGAATTAAAAAGGATTACAAATGGGGCCATTGGTGATGATAACCGATGCAACAAATTTGAAGACTTCGAACTGGATTTACAGCGAATGGATGTTGTCCCATTCGGTGGCATCCGTATTGAACTTCGTTACGAATATCGAAGTTCTTCATGTCCAACTCCGGACTGGGAATCTAAACTCCAAGCTGGAACAATGGAACGGTTGCAATTGAAGCATTTTTCAGTCACAATATTGTTTCACTGGTTGAATCACAAAGACTGTCCAGCAATACTCTTTATCAAACAAATTTTCCATTACTTCAGTCCCGTCCTTGAAACACTTTATCTCGACATTAATGGCGAAGAACAAGCGATCGTTCCTACAATTATTCAGCATGCCAGCTTTCCTCGCCTCAAGATATTGGAGCTGAATAAGTTTGTCCCTGCAACCTGCGAGTCCCGCACCAACTTCGTAAAGGCGCTCATTTCCCGTGCACCAAACCTGGAGGAGTTTCACTGTCGCGGTGGGGACATGAACCACATAGTTGAGCTTTTGAAAGGAAGTTCAGCAATGCTTGTGTACGGTCGTACAGTCAAGGCTCCCTTTGATGAGATTTCAGACAGTGTGATTGGTTTGCTGAGACTGAAACATCTGAGACTGTTGTGCACTGGCCCAGAATTCAACTTTCAGAGATTCAATAGAATCGCTCTTGTTCTGCTCCAAGCTTCCTGCACAACCCTTTGTCAGATTACAATCGATATTGTGCTTGGTGTTTCTTTGATGACCTATGGAGTCTGCTTACAAAATACGAATCAGCTTGATGTATTCATTAACTACGAACAGTTGGAGCTTACTCAACCAAGAATCTTGAGAATTATAAAGGATTTTGACTTCGCTCGCATTTTCCCGAGTTTGAACAAAGTTACAGTTCACCGATGTCCCCCTCGATTTGAGCTCCAGCCGGGTCACATGAACAGAATTATTGAGGAAGCAAAGGCTGTTTTGAGGGAGCCATTGCCTGATCGAGCTGTGAACATCAAGACACTGCATTTAGATGACTTCCTCACTGATGCTCTTGCCCAATTCTATGGCGAGATATTTCCAAATATTGACAAACTTTGGATGCAAGACTACAGCGAAGCAATTCCGTTTGGTTCCATTTGGAAACATTGGAAGTATTTGGAAGAAATCAGAGTTCAGGGAAAGATTACTGGAAACCTAGACAGTGTATTCTGTGGAATATTTCCTGAGGAAGTGGCTGAATTGGAAAAGATGGATGACGAGTATCTGGGAAAAGTGAATATTGTTCCGGTCATGCCAGCAGTAACTTGCCTAAGAAGTCCGTCAAGCTTTACCACATTGAAATGAAGATCTAAAGTGGTGAAACTTTTTGCTTGCAATTTTTGCATATCTAAATCACTTGAATCTCCACTTAAAGCTTTCTCCGCTCCAAGACCCCACGCTCTTGTTTTCTAACGTGACAAGGCTGATTGCCTTCAAGA
>JAQIWI010001676.1:0-15250 GCA_034698825.1 Deuterosminthurus bicinctus
TTGAGTTTCATTTCAAGGAATTGCCCAGGTGTGACCTCATTGTTCAATTTGTCTTCATTTAGCAAGTACTCTTGATCCGAATAATCGACGACGAATCCCCCATGATCCGAGGCTTTTTCCATGTTGTTGTTTTCATACTCAGCTGGCAAAGGTTCCACCTTTACTTCTGGAGAATCTACTGGACATAAAATCCATTCACGTTATCATTCTCTGCAAGTTTCTGAGAGACGCATCAAGTAAACCACTCACCCTTTGAAACATTACTAAATGCAGGAATGTCTTCTGGTTCTGGCAAAGGAACGATTTTATCAAGACCTTCCAATTTGACATGGATTTTCCGTATGTGCGAGATCATACTTCGTAGACTACAGGTTCTTAAAGATCCGCACGACACACACTTGAGCTTGTTTCCTTCAAGTTTAATTATTTTATACTGTCCTCCGTACAGCCACTCCGTGTCGCTTTGTCGAATTGCAGAGAATTTGATTTTGTCTGCAATGTTACGTAAACCATTTTTAGAACTTTGGTCAAATTGGACCTTTGCGAATGAATTAATTATTGACTGACCTTCTGCAGTATAATGCAGACTTCTAATATGATATTGAATGCTGTTTATTAAGGAGTGACCAGTAAAGTCACAGACGCCACAGTAGTAACGCTGATCTTGTTCATTGAACCTGATGTCATAGCCGTTGTACTTGAATCTGTTGGGACCGGATCGGATGACGGTGGTTGTTCGTCCACCACGCTTCCTCTTTGTTGCTAAATGAATCATTTGATTTTGATCAATGAGTTTCAATGTGCATGCCAAATTTTACTGTAATAGTACGAGAGCGGCTTTCTTGGTCTTACTATTTCCAGCTTTCAAGTTCATTTCCGTCGAGTCTACAGAATGTTGCGAATCGGAGTAATCAGAGTTGACGTCCTCATCCTCACGCATTTTAAGGACTTTCTTAGGTATAACCTCATCGTCTAATTCGTCTTTACTTGGCACGTACTCCACGTCAGAATCATCATCCACGAATCCCCCGTGATCCGAAGAATCGTCAACAACAACATCATCATCATAATTAACAGCCAAAGGATCCAAGTTTTGATCGAAAGGCAGAGGAACCTTCTCCAACATTACGCGGACCGAGTATTCTGCAAATAAAATCCATTGACATTAAACATTTCTTCACCTTTAAGCAGATCATTGAGGATATTTACTTTTCTGGAGTTGATTCCGAATGTCTTCAATTGTTTGCTGGAGCAGGAGGGGCGGCTGGATTTCTTGAGAGTTTTGGTTCTGGTTGTTGTTGTTGAAAACTTGAGTGACATCCTCATTGGGATTTTTTTGCTCTTGGAGTTGATTTGCCGTCAGGATCAGAGTAGAGAGTGTGGCTTTTAATTGAGCAGCACGTCGGGTGAGTTGAATCATTTGGGAGGCGATGCTGCTCCATTCCACAAGAAACTGCTCACAAGTAAGGCAGAATAGTTGACATGTCTTGGACAGGTCATTCACTTCCTTGTCCAGAGCAGCATTCGTATGGAAACAGAAACATTTAAAGAAATCTTGGAGGAGAGATGCGTTTGAAACAAGTTTTTCAGAATCTATAGTAGCTTCTTTTTCCAGTGCCACTCGACGGCAGATCAAGCATCTGCGATCACCGGGACACTTTTCCATGATACTTTTGACATGGATTACGGTATTGCAATTCTGAAAATTGGGAGCTGGGTTACAACGACCAACTTGAGTCTCAGTTTCAAACTCCGCAACCGACCTAGAAAATTTTTGTAAGAAATCAATTAAATATAAAAACAAATGAAGTTTAGTAGCAGCTTTCAATAAAAAGTGTAATGGAGATGTGTAAATTCCCATAAAAATGAAATTAAATATAGTACCTCATATTGCTTTTCCTTTTTTGGAGTGGTGATTTGGGCGGCAACTCCATGTCGTGAATAAGTCTAGAATGTCTTCTTAAGTCTTGTAATCGTTTAGTCCAATACTCGCAACCTTGATTGGGACAGCAGAAGGGCTTTTGGTCTGTATGAACTACGATGTGACTCTTAAGGCTCTGTTTGGATTTTGATGTGAAACTGCAGATGGTGCAACTAAACTGAGGTTCCCTCTCGCCAGTAGTCTTTGCACCTTCCATCAAAAGTTGTGTCGTCCCCTCACTTCTCCTCTTGTCATTACCGTCAACAATGGAAATTCCACCGAAAGTTTTAGCGGCGGGACTTTGAATTTGGCCTGGACACCATCGTTGGTGCCTTGTAAGAGCATAGGACCAGCGGGTCTTGTAGTCGCAGCCATGATTTGGACATTTGAATGGCTTCTCGTTCGAATGAGTGCGGCTATGGGAGTGCAAAAGGCTCGCACTCCAAGTTTTCAAGTTGCACTTATCACAACTGTACCGCCCCTCCTTTTTGATAACTTCTCTCCAGCCCATTCTGATCGTCAACTGCTCAAGGGACGGACATGTGACGAAGGAAACTGGGAAGAGAAGGATGATTTCGCGGTATCAGATTTCACAGGGCAGGTTCACATGGAATTCTGGCTCTCTTCATGACAGCCCACATTCTTTTTCCAGGTGCTTTTTAAATCGGAGTCGCAGTCTGGGTCGTACCGATCTGAGTTATATTCTGCCTGGATGTCTTCATTGAGAACGTGGGAATAATAGAGGACAATGAGGTTGTTGTTGTGCTGAGATTCCGTTCGGATTTGTCAGAGAAAGCTTCTGCTGGAGTCGTACGCCTGAAATTTCCATAAAATGCTGTGTAATATTTTGGTCGTGGGAGTAATTTCAATTAATCTTGAAAATAATTTCAATATGAATTAACTTATCACGATGACGTACTGGAGGAAATAATCTGAAATACGGTGGACTTTCCAAAGTTCAAAATATTTGATTTCCTAGGGAGATGATAATTTTGAACTGCTCGCGGGGAAAGTCAAGTTGCTTCAATGGCTTTGCAATGAGCCATTGAGCTCTTTCTTATCCAAATTACTCAAGACTCATGGATGTTCCAGGTTGTTACTTGCATTCAGCGTGGTCAGCGATGTTAAGCCCTATCAGAATGTCAGGCGATCCTTCACATTTCACCTTGCCAGCAGCAGCAGCAGGTTTGACCTTTGACCCCGGCAAAATCGGGGGTTTTGAGTATCTCCGAAAAGGGTGTGGGTGGACCGATTTTGATCAACTTTTTTTTAATCGAAAGGTGTTCGTAAATTATGACGATCCGTAGACGCGGACACCGCAATTTTGAAAATATTCAGAAATAAGTATAAAAAAAAAAAAAAAACATGGCTACTAGACTTTGACTTTTTATGGGCAAGCCGCTCACACCGATGGAGCAATACTCGTTTGTAGTATAATTTTCTCGGAACTCGGAATACTTCGTTCGCGGTCCATTCAGTCCCTAAATATAGTCATGATCCGTGTAAAATATTCCATTTGGTTGTTGAAGCCCGCGCATTCACACTAAGTTTTGTGTTTTTGCGCTAATCCTCATGAAATCTCGTAGTGACAGAGGCCTTGGAAATAAAAATCAAAGTTTGTAAAAAATGAATGAAATATATAACTCCTTCTCTCTCACCGCTAAACGTTCTTCGATCAGTTCTGGTTTGTCATCAGTTGGATCAAAACAAAGGTAGCGTCTGAAGCCTACGTCAAAGTTGTCTTATGATTGGCAACAGTCAACAAGGAAACGAGGACTGCGGAAAAGGCTGTACTAAGAACGATACCCACAACAAAGCCTGAATTCACAACTGTTTTGTAAAAATATCCTTGGGGCACTGTTGACACCGCCTGTTTACATGAACTGAAACGTTGGTTGATAAACTGAACGGTTGAATGCATAAGTCCACTTTAACCTTAACAACTTTTACGAGGGGAAACATTAGACAATTTCCCGTGACAATCATAACGAGCAGAATCTTTGCAATGGAAAGTCGTTGAAAAATTCTTTGCAGAAAAAAAATCAATACAACAGTTTTTTGCTTGCTCGTTTGAGCTTGTGTGAAGATGCTGAATGCTGTGGCCGTTGGCGAGTTTTAGCGCCATTCCATGCATCTCTACAAAAACATTGTATGTGTAATTGTAGACTCCAAATCGAACATAATGTGTGGAGTAACCTATCTTAAATATGTGTTCAAAGTTCTTCTTAGAGAAACATCAAGTGGCGTCGAAACCGCACACCGTGTAAGTCACACAGTTTGCGTCTGTGTTCACTACAGTTTGTGCGAGGAACCAGAATGGAAACCATTGCATTCGAGCAAGTGCCATCGTCCTCAAATTGGCTGTCAGGTAAGTCAACCAGCAGCGCGGCGCGTTAAAATTAACGCCAATTCAAAGATGTTTTTTTGCAGAAGTCCACAAAGATGATATACAGCGAAGAAGATTTAACATAGTTTTCAGTGTCCAAGCGCAAGTGGGAATTTCAAGGCAGAAGCACCATCACCGCAGCGCGGGAGATGCGCGGACTATTACGAATGTAAAAATAGGACAGTTACGCTCAGGAAATGTGGGAACGTGAAGGCTTTAGCAACGTGTGGGACAAATGCTTGTGAGATGGAGTCGTCAAAACGTACTTGCATCAGCGCGGTGAAAATTTACTGGTAATTGAATCGCACGCTTTAACCATACGATTACGATCGTAAAGTTTATGATGCAAAGGTTGACTTCAAGTGTTGAAAGGAAATTTTCTTTAGAAATTCTTTTTCTTGAATACTAATAATGATTCAAATGTCCATAAACCTAGCGCGAAATACAAGCTCGCGCGCTAAAAAAATTTTATCAATAGTTTGCAAATCTTTTAGAAAAGTATTAAAAGTTAGTTATTGAATTGTTAGATAGTTTTTTAATTGTTTGAAACAATGACAGGCCATGAACTGCGCACCGCGCACCGCGCTCTTAATTTCTTGCGCAATATTAAGTTCAAGCGCGCTTAACACAACTGGTTGAGACTTTCCTGCAAACACGCCAAAGAGCTATGACGGACGAATGGCCAAAATTCGGGACTAAATTTTACGGGGGAGTTCGGGAAACGCAACGTTCAGAAATTACCATAAAAAACTCCCCACGATTTTGTCGTTGGTGTAGCTCATGATGTTTACATTAAGCGCGAGCGCGTGCTGATTTTATTCGATTCAGCGCTGAAAGGAGGCAATAAATCTATGATTGAAGTTCCAGTATCCTGCTGTCCAGGAGAGCGTGAGTCACGCAACTGGACGTTATTTCAGATGCTTTGCGAGGGCGGGGAGTTGATGAGCTGTCGACAAAGAGGAGAGACGGATGAAGGCTCCTGCCAATGTTTCGATCTACCTGAGGGCAAGCCCATGTATGAAATGGTTAAAGAGGACGGTCATTGCAAAGCCAGGTCCCACACAACTTGCAATGGCGAGTGGTGTCATTGTGATGGAATTTATGATGGTGAGGATGATGTCAACAGCTTGAGCTTAGGGAAGCAAAATCTATTCTGCTCGCTGCGCTTGAACTAGACAGAGAGTTACAATGACGATGGGAAAAGTACTAGGGCGCATGTGCAGCAGGATAAAACTTGCATATTTATTTGCCTGCTAAACCACCGTTTTTGTTTGCTTAATTAACGTGAAAACTTAATAAAATTCCCCGTAGGATTTGTAGAGTAACATAACATTTGTTCGTCATCAAAATCAATGTCGTCAAATATTTCCATTGGGGTGCGGAGTGCGGACAGTCACAACGTAAACAACATTTCAGACTTGAACCAATCAGAAAAAGTTCACTTCAACCTTTTAAATGACTCGGAATATTTAGCAAGGACAGAACAATTACCAACGCTTACCATTTCATTTCGGTGAAAGAGGATGATTTCAATATCGTAAATATCATGTTTACTTTGAAGGCTCATAATACAGCGCAACGTTGGCGATGCTTTGGAATTCATTTGTTGCTGATATCAAGTGTTCTTATTTAGATATGTGGAGTGGCGTTGAGTCTCGCCAAGGCAAGGGCTCAAACCAGAAATAGCAAAAAGAAATTTTGTTTTACAATTTCTGATGCCCACCCGCCATCATTGCATTGTATTTCAAACCAGGCCTCATATATGTGAAAGTACACAAAGAAAGTTTATGGGGCAATGGGGCAGTGCCATAAAGCAAAGAAAATAGGCGCGGAGTGTAGGAATCCGTAGATGATAAAACACAACTTTAAAATTTCATATTTGTCTCATTCCAGTCCACTCAAATCTAAAACTTACACACGAACTTGTCAATTTCCAGCTCCCAGTTTTCAGAATTGCAAAACAAGAATCCATGCCACAAGTATCATGGAAAAGTTTCCCGGTGATCGCAGATGCTTGATCTGCCGTCGAGTGGCACTGAAAAAAGAACCTACTGTAGATTCTGAAATACTTGTTTCAAACGAATCTCTCCTCCAAGGTTTATTTAAATGTTTCCGTTTCCATACCAATGCCGCTCTGGACAGGAAAGTGAATGACCTGTCCAAGTCATCATGCCAATTATTCTGCCTTACTTGTGAGCAGTTTCTTGTGGAATGGAGCAGCATCGACTGCCAAATGATTCAACTGACTCGACGTGCTGCTCAATTAAAAGCCACACTCTCTGCTCTGCTTTTGACGGCAAATGAACTCCAAGAGCAAAAAAATCCCAATGAGGATGTCACTCAAGTTTTCAACAACACGATCCAAAACTCTCAAGAAATTCAGCCTCCCCTCCTGCTCCAGCAAACAGTTGAAGACATTCGGAATCAACTCCAGAAAAGTAAATTATATCCTCAATGATCTGCTCAAAGGTGAAGAAATGTTTAATGTCAATGGATTTTATTTGCAGAATACTCGGTCCGCGTAATCTTGGACAAGGTTCCACTGCCTTTCCAACAAAACTTGGATCCTTTGGCTGTTAATTATGATAATGATGTCATTGAGGATTCTTCGGATCATGGGGAATTCGTGGCTGATGATTCTGACGTGGAGTACTTGCCAAGTGAAGACGAATTGGACGATGAGGTTATACCTAAAAAAGTCCTTAAAATTCGTCAGGATGAGGACGTCAACTCTGATTACTCCGATTCGCAACACTCTGTAGACTCGACGGAAATGAACTTGACAGCTCGAAATAGTAAGACCAAGAAAGCCGCTCTCGTACTATTTCAGTAAAATTTGGTATGCACATTGAAACCCATTGATCAAAATCAAATGAATAATTTAGCAAGAAAGAGGAAGCGCAATCCACGAACAGCCACCATCATCCAATCCGGTCCCAACAGATTCAAGTACAACGGCTATGACATCAGGTTCAATGATCAAGATCAGCGTTACTATTGTGGCGTCTGTGACTTTACTGGTCACCCCAATATGAGCAGCATTCAATACCATATTAGAAGTGTTCATTACACTGCAGAAGGTCAGACAATAAGTTCATTCGCAAAGGTCCAATTTGACCAAAGTTCTAAAAATGGCTTACGTAACATTATTGCAGACAAAATCAAATTCTCTGCAATCAAACAAAGTGACACGGAATGGCTGTACGGAGGAAAATACAAAATAATTAAACTGGATGACAAGAGACTTAAGTGCGGGTCGTGTGGATGTACACAAGCCGATATATTTCACATGGTCAAACATATACGGAACAAACATGTGGAATTGGAAGGACATGATAGAGCCATTCCTTTTCAAAAAAGAAGAACCATTACCACTGCCCGTGTTGGTCCCAACAGATTCAAGTACAGTGGCTATGACATCAGGTTCAATGATCAAGATCAACGCTACTATTGTGGCGTCTGTGACTTTACTGGTCACTCCTTAATAAGCAGCATTCAATATCATATTAGAAGTGTTCATTACACTGCAGAAGGTCAGCCAATAAATTCATTCGCAAAGGTCCAATTTGACCAAAGTTCTAAAAATGGTTTACGTAACATTGCAGACAAAATCAAATTCTCTGCAATTCAACAAACTGACACGGAATGGCTGTACGGAGGAAAGTATAAAATAATCAAAGTGGAAGAAAAGAAGTTCAAGTGTGTGTCGTGCAGATCTGTACGAGCCAGTCTAAAAGCTACGATCTCGCACGTAAGGAAAATCCATGTCGAATTGGAAGGTCCTGATAAAGTCGTTCCTTTGCCAGAATCAGAAGACCTTTCTGCATTCAATAATGTTTCAAAGGGTGAGTGGTTTACTTTATGCATCTCTCAGAAACGCGCAGAGAATGATCACGTGAATGGATTTTATGTCCTGTAGACTCTCCAGAAGTAAAGGCGGAACCTTTGCCAGCTGAGTATGAAAACAACAACGTGGAGAAAGCCTCGGATCGTGGGGGATTCCTGGTCGATTATTCTCATCAAGAGTACTTGCTAAATGAAGACAAATTGAACAATGAGGTCACACCTGGGCAATTCCTTGAAATGAAACTCAAAACAGAAGAGGAAGCCGACTGTGATGAGCCCAACTCGCAAGACTCGGTAGACCATCAGGAAATGGATGTCCAAGCTGTGGGAAGGAACTTTAACACTGGTCTAAGTAAGCAGTCCCCTAGCGACAAAGCCCTTGCATATGCTAACACATTGACTAAAATGAAATAATTATTATTCATTTAGCAAACAAGAGAGAGCTCTATGCAAGAACACCCACCATCATCCGATCCGGTCCCAACAGATTCAAGTACAACGGCTATGACATCAGTTTCAATGATCAAGATCAACGATACTATTGCGGCGTCTGTAACTTTAAAGGTCGCTCCGACGTTCACAGCATTCAATATCATATTAGAAGTCATCATTATACTGGAGAAGGTCAGTCAATTAATTCATTCGCAAAGGTCCAATTTGACCAAAGTTCTAAATGGTTTACGTAACATTGCATTGCAGACAAAATCAAATTCACTGCAATCAAACAAAGTGACACGGAATGGCTGTACGGAGGAAAATACAAAATAATTAAACTGGATGACAAGAGACTTAAGTGCGGGTCGTGTGGTTCTACACGAACCAAATTAGCAAGGATTGTCTTTCATATACGGAGGATGCATGTCGAATCGGAAAGACATGATAGAGTCATTCCTTTTCGAGAAGAACGCATCAATAGCATTACCCGTGTCGGTCCCAACAGATTCAAGTACAATGGCTATGACATCAGGTTCAATGAACAAAATCAACGCTACTATTGTGGCGTCTGTAACTCTAAAAGTCACTCCTCAATTGCCAGCATTCAAAATCATATTAGAAGTTTTCATTATACAGCAGAAGGTCAGTCAATTAATTGTTCATTCGCAAAGATCCAATTTGACCAAAGTTCTAAAAATGGTTTACGTAACATTGCAGACAAAATCAAATTCACTGCAATCAAACAAAGTGACACGGAATGGCTGTACGGAGGAAAGTATAAAATAATAAAAGTGGAAGAAAAGAAGTTCAAGTGTGTGTCGTGCGGATCTTTACTAACCAGTCTACAAGCTATGATCTCGCACGTACGGAAAATCCATGTCGAATCGGAAGGTCTTAAAAGAATCAACCCTTCGCCAGAAGAACCAGAAACTTCGTCCTTCAAGATCTCAACTCGTGAGTTATTCAATAAATTCACACAACTTACAAACCTCAGGAGAATTATTCTAATGGAATTAGATTTTATACCCAGACAACTCGGACCATGTTTTGCCTGACAATAGTCAACTTCCTCTGGAACTTCAACTGGATCCCTTGAGGACTGATAATAATGCCGCTATTGACGAGGGAAACATACAAATTCCGGTCTGGCCCAAAATTGAACCATTCTCGTCGGTCGAGAACAATGATTATGAGCCTTGGGATCATTCGAAACTCGGTGCGAATGATTCTGATGAGGAATACTTGCCAAGTGAAGACGAATTCGATGATGAGACATCCGAGCAAATCCTTGGATTGAGAAGTGGAGCAGAAGAGGAAGCCAACTGTGATAACTCAAATTCACAAGACTACGTAGACTCTATGGAAATGAACGTTTAAGCTGGACAGCTCGGCGTCATGCGATTAGGGCCAACAAATTCAATTACAGCAACGGCTTCGACGTCAGGTTGAACGATGAAGAAGAATTTCAATGGTATTATTGTAACGCTTGTGGTTTCAAGGGAACCAGAAACATGAGTAGCGTTTTCGTATTTACATATGAGACATGTTCGTTATACTGCGGGAGGTTATAAACGCCTTGTGATTGTTTACAGAAACTGCATGAATTGAGTTCGTATACATGTTCTCATTTCGACAATAAAATGACATTTTTCATGGACATTTGTAGTAGTCACGCTAAGCTTTGATCATCTGGCGCACGGAGTTGTTGCACGAACTGTTCTGCATGTCTGGATTAGGAATATTGGAAACGAGGAACCATGAAAGGTGGATTTGGATGAGAAATATGGATTTATTGTCGGTAAAAGC
Organism: Deuterosminthurus bicinctus; assembly: GCA_034698825.1. Classification (NCBI taxonomy): domain Eukaryota; kingdom Metazoa; phylum Arthropoda; class Collembola; order Symphypleona; family Bourletiellidae; genus Deuterosminthurus; species Deuterosminthurus bicinctus. Next base: position 10,395 of record JAQIWI010001676.1, read on the forward strand.
TGGAATAGGATTTGGATTAATGCGGATTTCAGAATATTCCCAATGCTGGGATATCAGAACCAAACCATGATGACTCCAGTCTTGGCATGCTCGCTGGTGTCTTTGAAGACACTTGACCCAGTGCGTCTTGTAAGCGCAACCAAGATTAGCTGAGGTTAGGCTCTACGCGTGTGCCAATCACATCAGATAAGATGCGACGTTCATGATATGATCTTTGAAAATCGTAACTTGGCTCAGGTTTGGAAAGACTCGCGTCAAGTCCAGGTCTTTTGAAAGCGCCAAAACAGACGGCTCAGCATCTCCCACCAATAATGTGCAGCTATTCTTGGTTTTCTTTAATTCAGTCACATTCTCTAAACAGATTCCATAGGTCATCAAAGGGACCGCAAAGAGCAAGTCCATACACAAAGTCTTGAGCGTGGTTCGACATGCTTCAAGTAGCTTTGGGATAAGTGCGCTGAGTAACCTCGGGTTGATTTCATTAGTTCGAATGCGCATGTCCAAGTTGCTTGCTCTGGTAGAGCCGATGAGGCCTTCGGAAATCGGTTGAAGCAAGGGCTTAAATGAATTTACCGTCAGCACGGCGGAGCTTCCTTCCAGGACATTCACTGGGAGATTAATGTGTCCATCCAGGTACAATTTTCGCAGGTTGGGCGCCCGAGATACCAGTGTCTTTATGAAGGCGCTTGTCACGTGGCCATCATAGTTCCCTGCAGTAAGTTTTAATGTTTGAAGACACGACAAGCTCTGCTTTTGAAAAATGTTTTGATAAAGTTCTTCTGTTCCGTAGGCAAGAGTCAAATCCTCTAGCACACCACAATAATGGTCCTCCAATATTCTTTTCACCAACACAAGTTTGGGACAATTCTTGCAGTTCTCCGCACCAGCGGGAAATTTAACTGAAAAATGTTTCCAAGGCACCACATCCAGAATATCATTGTAGGCCCGCTCCAATGATTCATTTGAGACTGACTGATAACTACATCCACGACAACAGACGTCAACCCAAATGCCACAGAATGGGACAACATTCATTTTTCTTAGGTTAGATGCAAAAGCTACGAGTTTTTGGTAGGGCGTATGATTTTCGCCATATCCACACCTAAAGGGATTGGGTATCAACTTGTTGATAACTTAATTAAAGCACTTTTTGCCACTGTTTCAATCGTCATCATTATCCTCAGCTTTCTAAGAGAATTTTGAAGACATTCCTGATTATTATTTTGAATTTTAGTCAGGTAGTACTTGACAAAACTTAATAGCAAGCTAATTATATCTGCGCATTTGATGCAAATGCAATCTGATTAGGAGCCTCTTGTTTTTGGTCGAGATACATCAAGTGGCGTTGAAATCGCACACCGTGTAAGCCACACAGTTTGCGTTCGCTACAGACTACAGATTGTGCGAGGAACCAGAATGGAAACCGGTGTGTGTTCACGCAAGTGCCCCCGTCCTCAAATTTGGCGCCGTGTAAGTCAACTAGCACCAGCTGCGCGGCGCGTCGAAATCAAAACTAATTTAACGATGTTTTTATTTTTAAGAAGTCCAAAAAGAAGGTAATTAGCTAATACGGCGGAGTAGCATCAAAATAGTTTTCAGTGTCCAAGCGCAAATAATGGGAATTTCAATGCAGAAGCATCATCACCGCCGCGCGGGAGCTGCGCGGACTATATAACGAATGTAAAAATGGGACAGTCACGCTCAAGAAATAATGGTGGGGAAGGGCGAAGGCTTTAGCAACGTTTGGGGCAAATGCTTGTGAAATGGAGTCGTCCATACTTGCTTGCATCTTACTTAGAAGTTAAAATTCACTAGTAACTGAATCGCGCGCTATAACCATACGATAGAAAAGTTTATGTGACAAATGTTGACTTAAAGTGTCAAGAATAAATTGGTGGTTACAATTGTACGTTCACCAGAAGTTCTTCTTTCTACTTTAGTTACTAAATTCAATAGCTCAGTTGTAAGCTGAGTGTCCTCCTAAATTGCACGTGAACCTATTATTGAAATCGGAGTCTCTATCTGATTTACTACCGGATGGATCAGCTTTTCTGATTACATGAGTACCGCATCGATACTAACTTTCACCGTAGAACGGACAATGGGCCAAGATTGGGGACTGTTGCTGCTACCCCGCCTGGAGAAATTAAAATAAATTACTTGGATTTAAAATGAATTAATTCAATTTAAACAAAGTTCAGTATCACGTTCAGGTGACTCTTCCACATTCTCTCGAAATTCGGAGGCTTCTAGAAGCCTCCGGATCCATTCTATTGCGAAGTCAAAGCCCATTAAGTTTTAATTTTAATGAGAAGGTTGTAAAAACAGAAACTAAACCGAAGCATTCGACCATGTATGAACTATCGGTTTTGACGTAAGACTGAGAGTCGATTAGCATGATCGTTATCATCCACATTCAAGAATACAGCATTCTAGCATGTAATAATGCAACAGGAGGATTATGATATGATATTCGATTTTAATCAATTCTTTCAAGCAGAAACTCCCAAAGAATGGTAAACGAGCCATTCGTTAATGTTGCCTTGTTGTGCACTGTTTTGATATCCGGAAACATCTATGAGCTAGAAAGGGGAGAGTAGAATACTAAATGGAACTGAAATCGAGTTTTAGAAGGTTGAAGTTTTTGGCTCGACCTTGCAATGTTCTGCTCAACACTGCACTGCTCAACGAATGTGCCAATCACATCGGACAAGAAGCGACGTTCATGTGATCATTGAAAATCGTAACTTGGCTCAGCTTTGGAAAGACTCGAGTCAAGTCCAGGACTTTTGCAAGTGCCAAAGCAGACTGCTCAACACGTGCCTCCAATAATGTGCAGCCATTCATAGCTATCCTTAATTTAGTCAGATTGTCTAAGCAGATTCCGTAAGTTACTAAAGAAACAGCAAGGAGCAAGTCCATGCACAACATCTTGAGCATGGGGCGAGTTGCTTCTAACACTAGCAACTTTGGGATAAGTGTGCTAAGTAATCTCGGGTTGATCTCAGTAGTTTAAACGCGCATATATCGTCGCGCATGTATATCGTCCTGATAGAGCCGATGAGGCCTTCTTCAATGGGTTGAAGTATGGGCTTAAATGTGTAGTTTGTAATCGGCACGGTGGAGCTTCCTTCCAGGACGTAAAACGAAGGGAACCATTTCGTTAAAAAGATTTCCGAAGTACGCAAGGCGATTTAAGTTTTGATGTCACTGATTGCGTGTGTAAAATGTACGCTCCAAGTCCACCATAGTAAATGGTTGAAGAAATCGATCTTGTGTACATGTCGAATGTTTTTGTTGAGATGTATCAAGTGGCGTTGAAACCGCAGACCAGGTAACTCACACAGTTTGCGTCTGTATACACTACAGTTAGTGCGAGGAACCAGAATGGAAACCATTGCATTCACGCAAGTGCCCTTGTCCTCAAATTTTCTGTCATGTCAGTTAACCAGCAGCGCGGCGCTTAAAAATTGACGCCAATTCAAAGATGGCTTTATTTTGCAGAAGTCCACAAAGATGGTATACGGCGAAGAAGCATCAACATAGTTTTCAGTGTCCAAGCGCAAATGGAATTTCAAGGCAGAAGCAAAGCACCATCACCACAGCGCGGGAGATGCGTGGACTATTACGATGATAAAAATAGGACAGTCACCCTCAAGAAATGCGGGGGCTGTTTGGACCTGCCTGAGGGCATGGGAATATTTGACGACATCAATTTTGATGAGGAACGGATGCTATGTTTCTCTAGCGCCCTATTACTTTTTCCAACGTCATTGTAACTCTCTGGCTCCTTCAAGCGCGGCGAGCAGAATAAATTTTGCTTCCCTAAGCTCGAAATGTTGTCATCATCCTCACCATAAATTCCATCACAGTGAAACCACTCGCCGAAGGCAAAGTTACATGCTTTCTTGGTAAACATGACACAAATCAGCTTCCTTTGACAGACGGCATCAATGACGGGATCTTCTTCATTGCAAGTGGTGTCGGACTTGGCCTTTCAGTAAAACCGTCGTCTTTGGCCATTTCATACATTATGGGCTTGCCCTCGTGCGGACAGTCACAACGTAAACAACATTTCAGACTTGGACCAATTAGAAAAAGTTCACTTCAACCTTTTTAATTACTCGGAATCTTTAGCAAGGACAGAACCTTTATCACCGCTCCTACTGCAGTCGCTGTTGCTACTTGAAGGAAAGAACCATTTATTTGATTTCGGTGAAAGAGGATGAGTTCAGTATTTTTGATTGCAAGTTTCCTATGAGGGCACAAAATGCAGCGCACCGTTGATGATGGTAGTGATTCAGCTGAATTCGGGATCCAGTGTTCTTATTTCGATGTGTAGGGTGGCGTTGAGTCTTGCCAAGGCAAGGGCTCAAACCAGAAATAGCAAAACGAGATTTTTTTATTACAATTTCTGATGCCCACCCACCATCATTATCTTTCAAACCAGTCCCATAAAACGTAGTGTGTACATGCAATGGCAAGCCCAACTTTCATGTGAGGCCTAATATTATTATGTGAAATTACACAAAGAAAGTTTATGGGGCAGTCGGGCAGTGCCATAAAGCGAAGAAAATCGGCGCGGAGTGTAGGAATCAGTACTTTTAGAGTGTTTCATTCCATTCCAGTATTCCAGTCCACTCAAACGTACACGCAAACGTAAAAATGCACAGCTCCCAGTTTTCAGAATACAAAAAAAGGAATCCATGTCACCAGTATCATGGAAACGTGTCCCGATGATCCCAGATGCTTGATCTGCCGTCGAGTGGCACTGAAAACAGAACCTACTATAGATTCTGAAATTTCAAACGAATCTCTCCTCCAAGATTTCTTTAAATGTTTCTGTTTCCATACGA
>JAQIWI010001677.1:0-15244 GCA_034698825.1 Deuterosminthurus bicinctus
CCGTAAGGACGGAGCCCTTCATGTCGGCCTAAAATGTGACGATTTAGGCCGTATTGAGTACCAAATTCTTTGCTGCATAGATTGCACTTACAAGTTTTCTTTGTTTGACGCACTGACTGGGCCATTTTGCAATAGGTAGTGGACTACTTTAGTATCAGTAAAAATAATAAAAAGAAGTAAAATAATTTCAAAGTGTGTAGGACAAGTTGGTTAGTTGTTCGAAGAAAGGGTGATGACAGTGACAGTGATGAGTTTGCTTTGCCAGCTGTTTGCCACACTGATCAGTACCTACTCGTCCTTGATTCATTTTATTTGAATGCCTGTGCAATTACATCTCTCGCCGCACTTTTAGGTCACCCCTCTGCCGTCTCGTACGCTAACGAGGGCATTATTATTTTTATAAGCTTATGAAACTTGTGATCAGTCCATGGTCTACTCTGATAAGGCTACAAAATTCCATTCGAGCGGCACCGATAACTGTTATATTTCCAAATTCGGGCCGAGAAAGCTGTGCGATTAATATTATTCTGCAGTTTCCTCACAAAGACTCAAAGCTAACTCGCAGATTATGATAATAAGGTCAGTTGAGAAGAATATTGCTCCGTGAGCCAATGGGATGCCTCCAGTGGTACCAGCAAGGATGATGACAGCTCCGTTCCAAAATAGTTAAAAAGCAGCAGGCAGGAGTGGAAATGGATCTGAAAATTGGAAAAAAAATCTATGAATATACTTAAGAAATGTAACAATGAAACGAGCTAAAATTTTAATTCATTTGCAAAGTTTAAGGTTCGGCTTTTCAGGGCCAATGGCTCCATTTTTCTACGACATGCCCAAGTCAGCTTTTACTTTCTGCGAAATGTCGAGAGGTCATGCCATTCAAGTAGCTACAAATCTTTACCACGCACAATAATAATCAGCTCTCACCCATTTAATTCGAGAACAGCCCAAGAGAACTTAATTCGCCACGAGTGAGTGTAACCTTCCCGGAACTGCAAGGGCTTTTCACATCCAAAGCCATAAAAAATGCCAATAACTACATCACCGCAACTCAGGCTACTTTGTTGTGAAATGGGTTTGTGACACAAAGAAAAATGCACGTACCTTCATAGTATAGACAGTCATACTGACGATAATCGCCAAAGTACAGTAGTGCCAGAACTTATTCAATTCATTCCATGCCATGTAGCCCGTTACTTTGGATGAGTAAAACTCCCGCATAGAAACTTTCCACACTTTGACTATTGTGATAACGAGCATAGTGTCCCAGGTGGAATGCGGCTCTGGGTGAGGAACTGAATGAGCTGGGCTTTTGCTCTCACTAAACACGGAGAGAGTCAACATGGACTGGACGAAAGTGTTTTCGGTACTGCCGGATTCTGGCTTGTGTGCGTGACTGTGTGCTGTTGAACGACTTATGTACATGCTGTAGGAAAATTGAGTTTGCTCTTGGCTCAGGTGTATGGGGAGTAAAAACGAGAATGTAAATATCAGCATCTCGGAGACTGTGACAAGCTTCACAACTGTTATATACGTTGCAGCATTTTAGTTCTAAACTTGACCTTTCCTCCGCAGACTGATGAAATGAATATTTTAACAGGTAAGTACAACGCTTTTTCCCTGTTTTATGGATAAATCGCTGTCCAAATGGTTGTCGTGCTAAAAAGACGACACGAAAGTAGAACAAGAGTTTAAATTTCCTCGTCCATATAAATAATTCAACGGTACTCCCTGACAACTACGGCAAACTCTTGTGACAGTAGAAATGTTAGAGGTTACTTTGGCCGTCTGTGTAGAAGTTTATCTAATGAGCAGTGAGCAGACGTCGTTCACTTTATCTGCGTTTAAAGCACAGACTACGCGTCCATGCAATCTTCAGCCCCCCCTCCCGATCCCCCAAAAGGGCATTCAGTTTTTTATATTAATTTTTTCAATTTTAAGATTGAGTTCTCAACTCAAGTGTAACTTCTAATCATTCAACTTTCTACTACCATAAGGTTTTAAAAAGTCCTTGAGCAGCACGTAAATTAGTGCACGTAAATCAACGGTTAGTCTGCTCACCACTATTCAACTTGAGTCTTTAACTAAATTTGCTTATCTTTGAAATCCCAGCCAGCTCGTTCGTCAAATGGGCTCTTACACTGAATCACAACTCGTAATATTTCCCTCATTTAAACTTGTGGTGTAACTTGAATGAATGACGACTGTATTTAATGCCTAAGGATGGTTTTCATTGCACTCCATTTCAAGTAACCTCTCTGCCATCTTGCACGCTGACGAGGACATTATATTTTTATATTTATAATTGTTATTATAAGCGTTAGTTTCCAGCAGGCATGAATCTTCTGATCAGTCCATGGACTACTCTAATGATAGGACTACAAAAGTCCGCTTAAACGGGACCAATAATCATTATGTTTCCACAATCGGCCAGAGTTAGCTGTAAAGTTATTATTATTCTGCAGCGAGATTTCTTCACGATGACTTGATGGTAACTGGCAGATCATGATGATGAGGGTGGAGAAAAGAATTCCTCCGTGAGCCAATACCGTGCCTCCTAAAGGATAACCAAGGATGATGATTAGCTCCGATGCAAAATACTCCAAATGCAGTAGGCAGTACTGGGAGTGTATCTGAAAACCGGAAACAAATCTCATGAAATCACATAAAATTAAAAAAAATAAACAATGAAACGAGCTAAAGTTTGAATTCATTTGAAAAGCCAAAGGTTCAGGTTTTCAGGGCCACCGGCTCCAATATTCTGCGATATGAAAAGCTCATGCCATCCGACTAGCTACACTCACTCTTTTATTTCACTCAGAAATATTCAACTCTCACCTATTCAATTCAAGAATAATCCCATCAGTCCCAGTGAACATAATTGGGCTGCTTTGTTTGTTAAAAAAATGTTTGTGACACCAAGAGAAATGCACGTACCGTCATAGTAAAGACAGTCCTTTTGATGATAAAAGCCACAGTGCAGTGCAGTTCCAGAATTTAATAGATTGATCCCATGTAGCTCATTACTTCTGATGAGTCAACTCCCGCGTAGAAACTGTCGTCACTTTGACTACTATTGTGATAACCAGCACAGTATCCCAGGTAGAATGTGATACTTTGTGAGGAACTGACTGAGCTGGGCTTTCGCTCTCACTAAACACGGAGAGAGTCAACATGTACTGGACGAAAGTGTTTTCGGTACTGCCGGGTTCTGGCTTGTGCCTTTGAGTGTGTGCTGCTGAACAACTCATACACTTCCTTCCTGTAGGAAACTTTAGTTTGCCCTTGGCTCAAGCGTATGGAGAAGTAAAGAGGACACGGAGTAGAAAGGGTGAATTATTTACAAACAAGGTGTAAAGCATGGCATGGTTGTAGCTTTAAGGCTACGTATATGAAGCGAGTAAAGGACTCATCATTATCATTACTTTGTTATATAAAGCACTCTGTAATACTTATAGACACCGGCCCCTGCAACTACACACAATGATGAACTGACAGGGAAAAGTCTGATGGAGTATTGATGGACACACACACAACCCTTGCATATTATACGAGTTACTTGGATGAGAACCCACACCATTCCCTGTAACAATCAGATGTTGCACATTAGGACTCAAGTTATTATTCACTCATGCCCCAATCAATGGTCTGGGAAGAGAGAATTTTTATTGTTTTTTCCCTCTGCCGTGATCAGACTGGATGAACGAGAGGAGGTTTATAAAATGTAGCTAAATTAAACAGTGCCAAATTTATTCACTTGCACCGAACCAACAAGCAACTGCTGCTCAGTGATTGACAAGATTACTTTGCAGCGAAGACACTCCCGGTCATCCAGGAGATGGATAATGAAAGGGAACTGAATTTTTGCATTAGCTGAAGAAATGTGAGCTTTAACGCCCGCTGTTTATTGTCGGCTGACAGAGGTGCCTTTCATCATGCGAGTTCCAGCTTACTTGCAAGAGGCAATCGATTTTGTTAGAAGGAGCCTAGTAGCACATTCATTCGATGGACATGTTTTATAAATGGGAAGGGGAACACGGAACCGATTACGTAGCCAAGAGGAGGCTTCGAAAGGGTGAGACCCAAATACGTGCATGCTCCCAGTTATATGATATATGATCCCGGCAATATTGTCATTAAATACCTGTTATGGGCAGCCCAAGTCAAACCGGCAGTAAGGCTGATGGATTTCTAGTCGTCCAATGGTAAGAAAGCAAAACGTCAAGCGTGGACTGAGAGCAGCTGGGAAATAAATGACTGCCAATGCAATGAAGAGTTCTGTTCTATTCTATGATTAATTTTTTTAATTCTTATTTGTCATGTGAATGGCCAAAACATTCTTAATGCTGCGACTCACACCATTTATGTTCTATCTGTGTTTCCACGGGTTGCAGTTAAGGAATTCAGCAATTTTACCCATCATACAGTGGTCAATACTTGTGGCATCTGCCTGCCGTTTACCGTGTTCCCATTAAGACTATGTAAACCTACTGCTGCTGTAAAACCCTCCAATGTGACATGGCCATAAGTTCGGCCGGTTGACTATCTTTAGGATTATCGATGGTACATGTAGTAAAGTATGCTAAAGAGTCTCACGATTCTGCAGAGGGTGATGAGCTGACAAGAAAAAATCCTTCATGGGCAAAGGAGACAGCAAAGTCCACGCCGTCAATATGAAAAATTTGGATCACGGATCACGACCTCAGGCATCCTCAGGCATCATTACATTTCTAACATATTTAAGACAAGCAGCCGCACATTTGTGTTTTACAACATTATTGGTCAGTGGAATCCTATGGATTGCAGTTGTTGGAGAAGGAATACTGAAGCTTTGCGCTTCGCACAGGATCCCACTTGTTGATTCTACGGGCTCTTGTGACGACCCGGGGTTCAGGTCTAATATACTCGCTTGGCAAATGAATAGGAAGGTGTATAGTGTATACACACGAAGTGAAAAGACAGATGTGATGTATGGATGATGTAAGAAGCACAAAAATAAGACTAGCACAGAGATGATAGTAGTGCCAGAATGGTTGATGGATCATTAATAATTAGGAATAAAGCCGTGGTAGAGGGAATAGTGTGAGTTGAATAGGATCGGATTTAATAGTTGTTCACTTCACGGGCTCTATCCACCAACTAACAGTTGACATTCACATTATTAGCCTCTGCAGCCTTACAGTAGGACTTAGCATACTAAGATTAGCATGCTATGATGATAACATAAAGTACAGAGCATGGACAAAGGTCGGTAGCACATCAAGTGATGCCACACTCTGTCTACTTGCATACTTTTCCCTGTCAGCCCACCGTCCTCCTAAATGTCAGGAGCGTGATCATACTGAAGGACACAATGTGTCAGCCTGATAAACAGTACATCTGGAGAACCTACTAGCCTTACTGTAGGGTACAGTACATAGCCTCGGTGAATTCATTCGTACAACAGCTAATGTTGTAGAGGGTGGGCCAGAGAAGACTAAATAAGAAAATTCGAGCGACGAAGAAAAATTTGAAATAATAATATCAACATGGAATGAAGATGTAGAAAAGCCGTGGTGGAATAATGCATAATAATAATGCATACGTCAGTGACCTTTGTCAAACGCTGCCAGTAGTTACGATCCTGATCGTATATCTTCTCCTCTCGACCAAAGATGGGAACTCCTAGATCGCCTTTACTCCAGAGTAATTTGGTTCCCTTATAGACTGGGAAATCACACACTGTGCACTGTTAGCAATTCCTCGCGTAAGATCAGCAAACTATTCTTGAAAATGCTGTCTGCTGAAGAGTCCGTTCATATTTTTTTATATTTATTATAATTGTTATTAGTGCTGTAAGTTTACAACTCACTCTTGCCATATTCAGCCCCAAACTTTACTGAGGTTAAAAAAGGCCATATTGATTCCTACTATCATTGTGTGAAGAATTGGTTGGAGACTGCCTGTATCTTACTGTTCACGCTTCTTGTAGTGCTATCACAACGCTGCCTGCATTATTTCGATCAGCATTATCTAATTTTTGAGCGTTAACCAACAATAATGTAACTCTTATCACCTCTTCTCTCTTTGAATGTCATACTTCGCACATAAAAGGGCGCCCACTCAAAAACTTCCCCTGATTTAAAATCAAAGTATTTAAGCTCTAACTGAGGTGCCCTTACAGTACAGCTCTCAGCGCATTCCGCATTCTCAAACATTCGGACTTTACAGCCGAACTTCCTTCTCTACGCGCTTCCAGTTATTCTGCAGCAGGACTTCATCACAAAGACTTCAAAGTAACCGACAGATGATGAAATGGCAAGAATACTGCCTATCTAAGGGAAAATGGCTAATAGATGATCAGTAAGGTTGATGAGGGCTCCAATATAACAAAGTACGTACGCCCAATGCAGCAGACCACAGCAGTAAGAAGCCCTTGAATATCTGCGTAAAAAATCAAATAAAATGTTTTACCATTCTTTCATTTCTGCTTTTGCAAGATAGAAATTACGACGAGGAACTCACCGTTGACCTGAATACAAAAACCTAATGTCTGACGCAATAAAATTCTCTTTGCATCCTCTCTCTGCTCGCTCTCGCTCCGGTGCAACTGAGGAACCAAAAAATAATTAAATTATAACACTTTTTGTTAGCAAACATTCCAATAGTCTGAAGAGCCAATTGGTGATGCAAAGAAAGAAAAGTCTTTGTGCTGAATTAGACAATAATGTAGGAACATATTAGGAGTCTTACGTTCAAGTAACATGCCTAGGCGTATAAAATATCCAAGGTAATTCCAGGTCATTCCTCTTCCTCGGTCATCAGTTGTGAAACTGGTCACACGCATGTTTTCTATTCATCAGTCTTATTACATTATTGGAAGTCCAGGAGCGAATGCATTCGCTGATAGTTGATCAGCAATGATAATGAAAGCTCCATTCAAAGTACACAGAATGTAGCATGCGACAGCAGTTGGAATCATTCATCTGAAAATGACCAGAAAATTGAATGAATGCAAATTGCAAGTTAAGAACAAAACAAACGGAAATTTAACTACATTTATTTCCTTAGTTAAATCTTGGCCGGCTCAAGTTTTTGGCACATTTCAACCGTTAATGCCATCTTAAGTCTTATAATTTTAAACTGCACCCAAAAATATTCACCTCTCACGTTCTCAATTCAAGAGTAAGTCCACCAAGTTCCGACGAGCTCGGTTTTAGCACGAACGTTACACTGATAGAATAATAAAAACACCACACTCCCAGAATTCTTTAAATTGATCCTATGTTGTTCATCAATTTGTAATACTGATCTTCCGTGTAGAAACTGTCACAAGCTTCACTACTGTAATACATGGCACAACATTCCAGAAGGAATCTGATTCTGTGTGGGGCCCTTAGCTGGGCCCCAGATCCTACTTAGAGGTGGAGAGCGTCAACATGCACTGGATGAGAATCTTTTTAGTGCTGCCGGGCTCCTGATTTTGTTTGGTGCTCTTAATAGGGAGACGGAGGGGGTAAGACCGAGGAGCCAGGGTGCAGTAGTGATTACAAAGATGATGCGTTTCCTGAAACGGCTGGAGCCGTGTAGTGTGTACATTACTTGTCATTGCTCACATTATGCAATGTTATGTTAGAGTCACGCTAAGGCAGCTGCCCTTGCAGCTGCGGAGGATAAAGAACTGGCAGGGAAAAGTCTGTTAACAAAGAGAGCCCTTGCAGTCCACAGGAATAATTCGGACCGTATGCAAACCCACAATATTCTCTCGACAACAACTGTTGCACATAGGGTTCTACCTTGACCACTCTTTCATGCCACACAACATTCAAAGCCTGGCTGCCTGTTGCGGTCTGATTCAATGTAAGAGAGAATATTCCTGGGGTCACCAGTCTAAGAAAATGTTAGTCTGTATCTGAAGACTTGGACTCTCTTTACCCTCATGCCACTTGGGTATGGAAGGGATGTGGAAAAGATTCATGCAGATTATTCGCCCGGTCCACTCCCTTATTTTCAATACAAAATTGGATGAAACTGATGAGGAGAACTGCACGCTAATATTATTTCCATGTCCAGGAATTGTCACTCTCGTGTAGCTTGTTATTGTCAGTAAGACTACAAGCCTTATGATTCCCGTGTGCTCTCAACCTACACAATCGAATACATTACAGCGTACAGATCCTCTTCGTCCTCATCATCAGCTGCCCGAGTTGTCATTCAAGTTCAAGTTCACTTGAAAGAGGCAATCCAGTTTGTTCAAATGGACCTTCCTGCCCATTCATGATAAGAAACAAGTCTTATGAATGGGAAGGGGAACATGAACGACCCAAGTTTTAAGTTTAAGGCCAAGAGGTGCCTTTAAAAGGGAGCAATCCAACTACAAGCCTCCATTTCTTCCTCTTACAGCTCCAGTTTGATATTCTCACCTGAATGGACTCACTTATTTGGCCCTTCATTGTGTTTTTTAAAACAGCACAGCACAGTTGTACCCACAGAATGGAGCAACTGAATGGAACATTCTCCTCCGATTTCATCAGCCAATTTTTCTCAGTGCCTATTTCTCATGCATGTGTCAATTCTACTTGCGAACTCATAATTCGTGCACCGGAAAGGCTTCTCATTGGTGTGAACACCACACGGCGTTTTTTCTGCGACTTTTCTAGTCCTAACTGCAAAGTTTTCTTAAAATTATAATTAAAAAGTGTTCATGAACGATCCAATTTTAAGCAAAAGTCTCGTAGTACTTATATGATCGCTTACAAAGTTCCATAGAATATAATTATAAAATAAGAATGCTTATTTGTTTGAAAAATATCATAAGTCTCGTGGTATTTACATATAAAGTTCAGTCAATCCTCAAATGGAAAGACTATCCTAACCAAAGCTGAGAAAGTTCAAAAGCTCTCTATTAGTTAACACAAAAATATTGCTTTAATCAATCTCTTTGGCATTCGAATCTCACTGAACTCGCCCATTGCATTGTTTTTGCAAGTCAGTACTCAAAACCGATCTTGGCTTCGCCTAGCACAGTGACAACCACGTTGTCGACAGCTCAGAATTACAGTTAAGAATGAGGAGAAACCCAATGCTCAGCATTGTGGGTCCGTCGCTGCAGTTCGCTTGCATATAATAACTCTTACATCTTGTGCAACGTACATGAAAGTCGGACCATTTCGTTCTCTTCAACTTTACAGAGTCGTCTCTCAGGAACGATACATTATTGTAGCTTAAGGTCTCTACGACGACGACAACCGGGAAATTTAGTTGCCTCATCATCGAGGCCTCGCGAGGTAGAGACTTGTTTGACATTGACAAGACTTGAACTAATATAACTAACTATTCAAACTAATGATAAAAACAATAAAATAAATATAAAAAATGAATGCCCTCCTCTGAGGCAGAGGTGGCTGCAATAATGCAACCACTCTCGACAGTCCCATTTATTGCAAAAAAAATCACTTGCTCTTTGACTGTCGCCTCAACATCACTTCGAAAATGGTGCAATTCGTACTATTTTCACTTCTGCGTACATTAAACTGAGGGCTATTAATCAAGATCAATGTAAACGCTTGAAGTGGCGTATTCAACTTACTTTAGCTGCATGTATGTATAGATATTTATAATTTGTTTGTAATTTTTAATATTATAAATATTTAAATATATATATTAATATTACTCAAGGATCGGATGTACATATTATTATTACAGAAAGGCAGGGATTCTTTTACTACTACAAATGCTACTTACATACATAAATTTCCTTCAACTGCAACAACTATCCACTCAAGCATTCAATCAGCAAGTCAAGTTACAATTCATTCACATAACACTACTGTGTGATAAAAGTGACCATCATCAAGGTGACAATAACACAAAAAATTCCTAATATCATCCTCAGACCCTACACTGACCACTCTAAAACATTACTCTCTTGCTGCACCCACCTTTTATCTCTTTGCGACTTTTACAGCAATAAGCGGAAATAATTCATACGCAGTTGTTAATAAAATGTTTCAATTAAGCTTTGTGCGATAAGGGAATGATGAATGTATAAAATTATAATTTATTATTGTCGTTAAATGTTGTTGATCTTTACAGCTACATTGGCATCATTATTTGCTTGACTGGCGTGCACAGATCTGGAGGAAAATTTCCGGCAATGTTTCCACAAAAGTTTCAAGCATTAATTTACGGCTTAACTTTAATCATCCACTAGATGAGATTCCCTGTGGAAAACTGATGAAGACTCATGCACTGAGAACTTCAGTCCTTGCACTGCGGATGAAATTATACTGAATACTGTCAATATCCCACATTGGTATGCGAGTAGCTAAGGAGTGTGACTGTTAGAAAACGCGTGTAGATGCTGCTAAATTCCGGTTTCCACATGGTATCAGCATATGACCAGGTAAGATGATGGGAATACTTCCAGAGATCTCTAGATGCAATCAAATAATACAAAGTGAATGGAGCGTGAATAATAGCCTGTCATGAACTCGCTTCAACTCTCCAGCCATAAGCAGTGCATCTTACTTTTCATAACTTAAACCCGTCCTCCTCGTCTGCACACACACACCACACCTTCCTTGTCCTCTTCACTTCTGCATAACCTGCAGCCAAGTGTCAACTGAAACTTCAAACAGTCTCAATACACGTGTACGCATGAGATTCCTAACAATCAAGTTTTATAAGAGAAGAATCACACACACACAAGCCAGAATCCAATAGTACTAAAGAAATCTCAGTCCAGTTCAGACTGACGCTCTCTGCACTTATAGTTGCAGCAGGAGCCCAGCTCAGTTTTTCACACGGAATCAATTCACACGGAATCAAACTCGGTGTAGGATGTGGGGCTCAATCAATGAATAGCAAAGGGTAAATTTGGGACATTCTGGCACTGTGGCTATCCCTATCCCGACTGTGTCTACAATGCAATGAAGGTTTGTGCGTTTCACTTTGTCATACTATAAAATTGTAAACATGAAATTATTAAGTTTGACGTGATTCAACGAATATTTTGTCATTTTTGTCTTTGTCGTTTATGTGAATAGTTCTAAATGGTTGGGCTCTTTTGCTTTCTCCTTGAAAACCTGGATCAATGTGCCAGCACTTTAAGCCAAGAATGCTGCCGAGCAACTCATGTGTGAAGCGACAAAAAGAACATGTGGTGCCGCCGTCCCAAGTCCTCGATTGGAAATTCAACAGGTGAGAGCTACTCACTTTAGTAAATAATGCAAATGCATGATTAATAAAAAGCTGACCAGCAATGGCTACATAACAAAACATTAGAGTGAATGGCCTTGCTTGGCAAATGAGTTTAAAAGTATACTCGTGTGATTGTATTGCAAATTTGTGTGATAACTGAATCTGTTTCCGATTTCTAGATAAATTCCAAATGCTACAGCATTCTGCATTCAGCGTATTTTTTTCATCGGAAACTTGAGTAGTCTTGCTGATCCTTTAGCAGCTATCCTGATGGACGGGCATTCTTCTCGCCGTCGTCATCTTTATTTACCAGTTACTTTGAAGTGGACGTAAAGAAAAGTACGTATAGCATAATGGCAAGGCAATAGAAGAGTCCGACTGATTGTGAAATGATTTTAGTTTCCCTTTCAATGAGCTTTGAATGCTTTATCGGAGTAGGCCATTGAGGGGTGGTTAGGTAATAGAAAGTTGAAATTCTAAACTGATGATAAAAGTAATGAATATAAAAAATGAATGTCCACCTCCCCTTGAGAGGTGGCTGAAGAGTGGGATGGAAGTTTTCTTCTTTTTCTCCACGGAGTGTCGATAAGAAAATACAGCTGAAATTAATCAAAAATGCAAAGAACTTGGAAATGGAGGCCTAGGCTGCTCACATAGCTGTATCCCCAAATCAGGAGGTCAAAATAATTTTTTTTCAATTTTTATTTTGCAAATAAGCACATTTATTTGGAAGGCCCAGCAACCAACGGCTTGTGGTGGTTATATTTATACTTTTGCTGCTGCGAGTAGCTTTTTATTTTTCAAAAAGTCGAAATAATGTTTACTCCAATGACAGCCTCATTGGAGTATATCTTAAAGAAAATGGAGGAAAATAATGCATTCTTTTCTATAAGCTCAGATGCCATTAGCAGGAAAGGATTAAGATTTTTTCCACTTGTGTTTAAGTTCTTTTGTAAGTCGGAAGGGATCCAACACTGTTTGGTAGATTTTTACGAAGACCCGGAAGAGACAGCGGAAGCTGTATACACTCAAATTAAATGCAAGCTAACAGCCTTCCAAGAAACATTCTGGACTAATGATGCCACTTTTGTAGCTCCAAAACTAATTTTTCAACACTTTTTTAAGTCATGATACATAACTTTGTGGACTTGAACACTGCATTCAGCGCTTCGGTAGGATTCATGATGTCTGACAATATGATAGGCCGAAGTTAACTCTGCAGCTAGAACTGCGGATGATAAAGAATCTTCAGGAGCTACAAAATTTGACAGTGTCCTTAATTTTGATTTGTGATGATCATTCTCACTTTGTTTGTGCTCTGAACTTAATGTGTCTTTTTCAACATCTGTTTTCCCAACGTTACCGCAACTGAGGTCACATCGACACCAGTTACAGTAAAAATAACTGTCACCTTTTCTACTGCTTGACAAAAATGGAAAATTATCTTTACATTTTTTATTGAATTTGCTCTTAAACTTGGAAATTTTGGATTAACAAGCCCTCTAACTCTCTTGTTCTTGGTGCTTGTGCCCGGTGATTTTTTCTTCGCTCGCAAATTACATAGATTCGCACGTTGCAAATCTCTATGACTGCTACAAGCACCTGAAGATGAGAACGTTTAGCACAGAATGCCTGAACAGCTACAGCCAACTGCTGAAATAATATGCATTCAGTAGAACCATTCGACATAACTGTCGTATTCATCCCAAATTTTAAATATTAAACATTTGATTTATTGATTAACGAAATCAGGAGGCTCCTGATGACATCAGGAGGCCATTTTGTTCATCAGGAGACTGAAGTCTAAATCAGGAGGGTCCTGATCATATCAGGAGGTGTGAGCAGCCTATGGAGGCCATTCTTGACGGCTTTGTGAACATTAAACCATAATATGCGAATCAATTCAAAAGCTGCTTTCAGAATCTGGAAAAATTAAAAAAAAATATTTAAAAAAAAAAAGTTTACATTCAAAAAAGCTCCGAGTCTTTTTGTACAAAACTTGATTTTCGTTACTTCAGTTGTCCCTACGATATTTTCTGAATATTTCCATTCTGATATTACGTTAAACTACGAGTTGATTGTCTTCCTCTCATCATGATGAGAGGTTGAGATAAGGTTAACTCAAGTTAAATTTTTTCCTGAGTTTCGGTCTATTGCTATTCGCGAGTTTCGCTGTGCTCACGAAAAGCACGTAGAAAAACTTGAGCGCTCCGAGATGGCCCATGAACAAGTTTGAAAGTATTTTTCCCTAATTAAAATGGTTAGCTTACTAAGATTCTGTCAACTATTTTTTAAATTGATACAATGACAATATTGTTAATTACTTTACACCTGAAAAATTTGTTTGATAGTTTTTTTCCTGATTTTTAGTATTAAACTAAGTTCAAAGTCAGTCCGATGCGGCTGACTCGACTCTTGCCTAGGTTTGCTGTAATATTTCAGCACGTTCAAAATCGAATGGATCCAAACTCTAGGAAAATACCCCTAAATATATTTGAAACATTATTCACTACTCATTTCTTGAACACTTATTATAGAACTGAAGTAATGTAGAAGTGAAGTCAATTGCATGGGTCGCGCATAAGCATCAAGTGCACGAAAAAGAAGGGTCTGAGCAAGGCATATAGAAGAATAAGGTAGTGCCGATCTGAGCGAGGATCGGCTGTGACGTAGTCTGGGCGCCACATATGTATTAGCGTGGGTATCCTCATTTAATATCCACGTAACTGTGACGTAGTCTGGCAGCCATATATGCACATGACATGACTGTTATATGTGGGAGAGGCATGGGTGGAGAATATAAAAATCAAATGCATTGCGATCGGCACTACCTTATTCTTCTGTATGCCTTGGGTCTGAGATGTTTTTCCTGCTTATAACTCCTCACGTGCTGTAGCATAGGGCTGCTATTCGCTCTATTTCTGCTGCTGCTTTTCCTGTTTTTGGCCGTCTTAAGCTCGAATAGCAATATCGAGAAACTGACGAAAAAATTTGACTTGAGTTTCCCTAAAATCTCATTTCTCATTTTCCTCCTCTAATTATTATCCTTGAACATAAACCAGAGCAGAAGCAGGCTAAATGTTCCATGTGCCTCAATGCAGGCAATGCCATGAGTTGCAGGTAAAAGTCCAACATTTTATCCAAGATTGTTAACAAATAACAGAATCAGTGCATCTCACTGCGAAGTAATACAACGGAAGTATTTGTAATTACTACACTCATCAGAATCTGCGCTCATCCACAGCAAGCACAAACGCTTTCCTCCTCCACCGCTTCTCTTCAAGATCTCCAGCCGAAATCATCGGCAAGCTTCTTGCTGCTCATGAATAATGCATTCACATCACAACAACTAATACTGACATCCACTTTTACTTACTAGTACCATTATTGCATTGGATTGTCAACTCTTAACAGACGGAATATATGATACGGTTACACGTTTGTGAACTCGCTTCAGACCTCCAGCTATGCCAAGCACACCTTCCTTCTCCTCTTTACTTCTGCATGACCTTGAGCGAAGTGCCAACTGAAATTTCCCCCAGCCTGTTCAATGTGCACGAGATGCCTAACATTCCCACTGGATAAGAACGCAGACACAAACACGAGATGAATCTGGTAATGTAAATTTGGTGTGAACTTATTTTGTCTGTTGCATTTTTTAGAGCAATTCCCGCTGTTGCTGAACTCAATGGACTTGGGATCCAAGCTCTCTTCGTCCTGGATGATTGCTTAAGGGCCACAAGCGTCAGGATAGAACTCCTCTGGTCACCACTACCATCATCTGTCGATTACCATAAAGCCAGCAATAATGAATCTTACAAATCTTACAAACGTTCACTCATACAATTAAAAAATTAAAGTTTTATTTTATTCAGTGTAGTTCTGAAAATATAGCTAACAATATTTTATTATTTACCAAATCTACTTTTTGACAATAAGTTGTGGCTTAATTTTACATAATTTTTAGGATCAGTTGCTCTAAAACAACAACGGGCTGCAAATGGCTCATTGAATGAACCACAAACTCTGTGTAGCTCCAAAACTGCATGCTACATGTACGACATTT
>JAQIWI010001678.1:0-15244 GCA_034698825.1 Deuterosminthurus bicinctus
CTCATCTGCTCATTGTTAAAAATGATGAATATATTTAGTGTATTTTCATTAGGAATCAACAAATCAATCATCAACGCCAAAAAAATTCCACTACTTGAAACTACAGAGATGCACATTGTTGCCCTGTGTAGAGAGTGAGCAACTCTAGGGTCGGTCGGGTAAAAACGACACGTTACGTATAGAACTGTAATTAACTAGAAAGCTACCATAATGTGAGAGGTTAACAAATGGTTGAATTGGATATTTTCAGAGTTAAAAAAACAAACAAACAAATGTGCCACATCGTATACGACGAATATGATGTGGATGTAGATGAGCTTTGAGTAATTATAAATGTAACAATATTCTATATAATAGAGGGGCTTCCAAAAAACCTTTAATCTCTGTCCCACATGCTAAGATGATGAAGCGTGTGATAACATTAACCCAATTACTATCACCATATGTAATCTAATGAGAAAATAATCAAGCTCATCTCCTCCAAATTGCCACCACTATATACTGCACTCGAACAACGGAAACATATTGCTGAGACTTGGAATCACAATGGAATAATCAATAATTCCCACCGGGTATCATCACCCCTCATCTCTAAACAATCTTCTTCTTCACCATCTTTTGAAAATAGAAAATACGGAACCCAAACATAACATGTAACGTACAATCTATTCAGTATTATGAACTCTCCTGAGTCCTGTATCTAATCAACGCTTGGACAAAAGCTTATACAAGAAAATCTCCCTAAAACTTGGCTGGCGGAATGGCGTAGTACGTAATTAATAATCCCCCGCAACCATCCAGTTAAAATCTATTATTAATAATAGTGCGATGCATTTCCTACTACATAATAAGTTCCGCACGCACGTCAATAATCATTTGAGTATACGTTGTTGTGTGCAAAGGTTTTATCACACCATGTCTTGAGTTACCCTTCAGTTTTTATTAAAAATTCAGTTATTATTACTTACATTCAGCCGACGTTCGCTATACTCCCTCAAAAAATAATAAACATGTGAGCCATCACTCGGTCAGTAGTGTGGTACGTATTAGTAGTCGATCATAATAATATAGTTGGTGGAAAAAAATGATGAAAGTTTCCAACAGAGTAAACTGTAAAAAATATTAACCAGTGGTCATCGATCACCGCCTCGTGAAGGCGTGTAGTCGAATTGTTGTAGACGCCAAAGAGTATAAAAAAAACACGTGCAATAAAGTACGGTGAAAAGGCAAACTAATGACTTGTTCTTCATCATTATTATAATTCTTGATCATCAGACCAAAACGAAGGATATGCACAGGAGGAGAATTCCAAGAAAATATCATCCAGAATGACAACATGTGAGTGAGAATAGCACTTAATATTTATTATTATCAAAGTAATCAAGTTACTGGTGAAAGAATTATTAGTAATACTCGATATGAGCGGAGAGTATAACAGGAGGAGGAAGATTTTTTTCAAGCCTACCAGACTTTCAAATGATCAAGATGATGATGATTAGTGCACGACAAATGTTCCCCACATCTTGAATCATTTTTCTTAATCCGTCCGTTTATCATCATCATCATCTTTCTTCAAAGATTTCAATACTTGCAAAAATATCATTATATTATCATATAGAATTTTATGCTCATAGTTTGTACAGTTGCAATAACTAACTCTATAGTGCACATAACTGGTTAAAATTACAAAAAATCTCGTCATCATCCAACAAATATTCCGTCAGAAGAATCATTATTATTACGCTCAATCATGGCACGCACACAATGGCAAAGATAATAGGACTCATTTCGCACATAATAATAATAAAAAGTTACCGAGTATCAATTATTATTTTGATTAGTTGGCAATGGTAATCATACAATGATCAAGGAAGCAAAAATACCTTTTTAAACTTGGGCATATACATGTATATTCCATATAATAAATGTGTGCCCTCTACAAGCAGTCGCTCTTTCGTTGAAAATAAATCCTGCTGAAAACAGCCGGCTGGTACACATTAGAAGAAAGTCTAATGTGTCTTGCTCTGTCTCATCATCAATCATCGATCCTCGTCTTCTCCCATCTTTCACGGACGTCGTTGTAGTAAACTACCTCCTCAACGGTCCCTACTTATTTTTACGACCTGTGTATTAATATGACACTTACAAATTACTCTTTGGTTACACAGTAGTAGGTAAAATATACAATATAATAATAATAATCCCATCATTATCAGGCTTATGTTATACTTTTTTCAACATTGCATTTCTTTTTGAGCTTATAAAACTGAGAAAATAGGCTACATTGCATTGCTATCATGTAACAAGAACAACAAGTGCTTAGAAGAGGAGGAGTCTCACAAGTGTACAAGAGTATACAAAATCAAACCTTTTCTTCTTTCTTTCTTGTCTCTCCCACAAAAACCCACGCTCTCACACAAACTATACCTACTGTACATTTATAGAAACGTCCTATTATCCTGTCCTACTTTAGATACGCTCTGTCACACAGTCATCAATATCATCATTCACATAACACACTGGGAATTTCAAAATATCCAATGTCCCCTGGCTGGCACTAGCATTGAGCGCGAGAACTTGTTACAAATTGCTGAATTCTGGTGGTATAGAGACTGATACAAAATTAAAAGGGACAGTGAACATACATGGAGTCCAACATATAAAATTATCTAACATACACACACACAAAGTGAAAATAACTACCATACAATCTGTAAAAGCCAGTCTATAGAAATGAAGAAATTTGATAAAATTTTCTCTAAAATCCTACGGAACAATAATAATGCACACAACAGGAGGGAAATCAGATTCCTTCAAGACCACATACCCCCTGGCGAGTATGGCTCCTCACAAAGAGTTAACAACAAGGAAAAGCTGATCTAATCTAGTAAACCCAGAATCCACTACAGAAATTCACACATGTAGACAATTTACAATCCATTCACTACTACAAACTTGGATGAAACTTGGAACGGAAAGTTGGTAGGAAGAATACGGGGGGACGAGTCCAACCTAATAGGTCCCATTTCATTCTCACTTCACCACCCACCACATCATCATCAGGTGTGAAACTCTTGCTGTTCCGCTGAATACTTGAGCTGGCCTCGAGATTTACAAAAGGAAAGGACTATATAGTGGAGTGCACGTAAATGGAACTAGAAAGGGAGGGGTTGAAAAAGCTAGAGAAAAACTTGGTTGGTATTATGACAAATATAAATCTTTCTTCCACGAGGATTCTTCTTCAATAGTAGTAGTAGTTGGTTCAGAAAATTCCCTTCTTCTTACTCTTCTTCATATCCCTGCAGAGAAAGGTAAATTCAAAATAAAAAAAGTTTATATTCGGCATACAAAAACTACAAAAAAATCACAATCATCACCCGCATTTCTCACTCAGGCAGTCACTCATTCGGGACAAAATCATGCAACTTTATTCTCTTATATTATTACTTAACCCAACAAACCACCATTCTGACACCTTCCCACAACTCATAGGGCCAACAATAACTCCCCATATTTTAATACTAAAGAATTCATTCTTCCATCGATTGTCACAGAGTATTAAAAAATACAAACTATATGGCTTCCCCTGCTCTAACAGACTGATTAACACACGGACACTCACATACACACAAGCGTTAAGCTGATTGCTACACAGTAAAAGTATTCAGATTGTGCATCACACGCTGTCTTCACACACCACAACAGTCACGATCGCACCCAACAATCAGAGAGGAATGATTCGGAATAGTACAGCGAGCTTTTTCAGTACAGAGTCCTAGTAGTATAGTATATATAATAAAATAGTAAGTAATTAATGACATTTACAGACAAATGACATTAAAGTACACCAAAATAGGCGGCGAGAAGGTATAGATAGAAACATTATGAACACACGATCTACGACTGGGTGCACTCCTGCGCTCGAAAAGAAGCTCTGTTGTGTTGTTTAGGCATAGATTTGCTCCTTTTCACTCGGCTATTCTCCTTCGACGACGTCGCGTCACTTCTAGAGTCGCGTGGAGAGGACGAAGCTGAGTCTTGGACGGAAGTGGCATCACACTCTCGTATCATCAATGATCCATCTTTCAGCCCTTTCAACGCTCTAGAGACCAGCCAAACAGAACAAAGCAACAAAACGAGTCAACAACAGAGGTGATTTTTAGTTTTTAAAATTCAAGCTATCATTGCAGAGACCGACCACGAAAAAATAACAACAACAACAACAACCACAAGGCTATTGCACTCTCAGCTAATAACTTATTCCTAACTCTCTGGGGGAAAAAATTAGCCCTCATTCCATTAGCAATAATTGACCTCACAGTAACTTAAAGCTAGAGAAGTGCATCCGCAGTAGCTCTGCTCAGTCTCACATGTCAATAAGTCCACTAAATCACAAGTAATTACTTCTTTAAACCCTTTGAGTATATGGCCATCCAAGTCACCACATTATCGAAGAAAAGAAGAAGAAGAAGCAAGCTGGCGTGTGTAGTAAACCCAGACGGTAAATGTCAGCAAGCAAGCAAGCAAAAAAAAAGAATCAAAAGCACCGAGTCAACCTCGGCTGAACATTACATGCACAATAGCTATTTAAAGCTCTCATTCAAGCACATTCGCTGCCTCTTACACACAGACACTGAAAGCATGGCCTATTCAAAAGGTTAAGTATTCCCCTGGGAATATTCATCAGTCGCAAAATAGCTACCAAAGCCCAGAAGCAATCCGACTATACAAAAGCACGACAAAACTCATTCAGACAAAGGTCAACAGTGGAAAGGTCACGTTTCCAATATCTACCGAGAATAAGGGGAAGGGAAATAAAGCGATGAAAATTCTGCAGATTAGTTTATTGCTTTTTATTATTATTATTCTGTCATACTCTCTTTCTGTCCCTTCAAGTCTACAGTTACAAATTTTGGAATTTAGCTGTCTTGAAAGCCATCATCATCATCATTATTGGATTGTGAGTTTAAGGCTAGCGACTATGACCCTCAACTTTTCTCAACAAAAGTCGGTCATAGCACACACAAACACAGTTCACTGAGAGAGTAAGTAAGCAAAATGTCACAGAGACAATTGTTAAGGCTAAGAAGAAGAAGTTGAAGACGGAGATGAATACGAAAAATGTCAATCATCTCCAGCGGATTCTATCCACTCCTGGAGATCCTCCAAATCAAGACTGGGAAGGCTTTGGGCAGCATAGCCTGTTTTCTCCACAACTAGCAAATCCTTCCGAATTGGCGGCGCCAGACTCATTTCCGAGTCACTTCCAATTTTAACTCTCGGCTTCACCGTACTAAATCAATTAATCAGTTGAGGAAACTGACACTTTCAACCCTTCCACAAAATTAACGTCATCATCATTATCAAGGAAACACTCTAATATTATTATGAAGCAAACTCAACAGACGTTTATGAAGGAAACTTAAAAACCATCTACATGTTGACAGAAAGTTAAAGCCTATGTGTGAAGCAGCAACACCATAAGGAAGTTAAAGCCAAAATTACAATATCCGCTCGGCTAAATTACGGACTAAATACAGAATTTCTAAGCAGCAGCAGCATAAAGCATACCCAAAACCTTTGTGCAAAAATCTCAAGCATTACATGAGATCATTCTATCTCAAATAACAGCACGTTTTTTTTGCATTCATTCATTGAGCAGAATCAAATATCCAGTGCTGAGTATTACAAGCAGCTTTAAAAGACCTGCCTGCAGTATAGCTATTCCAACAACGTAACTTTGTATAAATTTTATACACAAACACAAAAAACACTTGATACTGTGCTGTTAAGGTGTGTGCGTGTAATTCAATGCACTACGCCCGGCTTATATAATATGCAACTGAAAATGCATTAGAACAAAGTGCGGAGTAAGAGTGTCAAATTGAAATCAAATAAGACACGAGCACAGGAGGCGAAATGAAAATTGAATCCCACACAACAACAGTCTTATTTCCTCCATGTCTCACATTCCCAACATAAAGAGTCACTTGCACCTATAGCAGCATCAATCATTCCAAATAACTATACGAACCACGACATGTGATTAGAGACATACGAGTGCTCCTTATTACCATCATCACATTCAAACCAAAGGTAGAAAAAAGAAACGTGACTTACTCTTTGGAGAGAGCTTCCAGGCTGCGTCTTCTCAGCTCCTCGAAAGTCATTCCGTGGATTTGTTCCCATAAATATTTGTCCTCGTGATGCTGCTTCCTCTTCTCCTCCACTTCCTTCTGTACTTTCTCTAACGACTTCTTCATTTGCTCTTCACGGCGTTGAAGCTGTCAAGGAAACAGAGCTCGTATACTTATTTACTTACTATTACTTCCATTTCCCACACGCCCATCCATCAGCTACCCTCCCATCCAAAAGCCACCCAAGAGACGGTGAGGCTTAAATGACTTACATCATTTTCTGAGTCGATAATACGCTGATTCCTCTCCTTCACCTTCATTTCAAATACTTGCTCCATTTCCTGCTCCATTTTCTTCATCTTGTGCTCATGGCTCTTCCTCTCCTCCTCCATTTGGGCCAGTGGATTCCTACATGTGATAGAAAATCTTGTGTTAAATCCAGCACGTCATACGTGTAACCAAGTTTATAGACCTCACTGCTATTAAATTAATTTAATTATTTTATTATTATGTAGCTATATGTATTCAATCACCAAACGCATTCCCTTATGCAGTAATAATCATTTCAACAGCCGCTATATAATATAAATAGTATAGTATTCATACGCAACACGAGGATCATGTATACATTCAACAAGAAATCATACAAAACGTCTTTACACACGCATCAATCAGCGTGTGCGAGTCCTGTTCCACGAGGAGTCCCTCACAATTTTTTTTTCTATAAGCCAGTATGGAATCATTAGCCACAATTGGACAATATGTTACACTCAAATTTTCACACTTTTTACTATCAAAAGTGGAAGCGTTTTAAAAGGATGCGAGCGATAGGGGGGATAATACCCTTTAAAACATTTCATTAAATGATCAGGCAGCAGCACATAACGCATCACAAGAGACCGCAATCACATTTTCATGCAGAAATTTGACAATTTCACGAATCTTCCGGTTTGCGTTCCCATTTCATCTGTCAGGACAGAACAACATTGTGAGACTACAACTATTCTACACATTTACAGACCATGCAACTTCTAAGAATACCATTTAAATGCATAGCAATAATGCAGGTGCTGGTTGATTGTGTGTAGCTCAGATATAGATTATTAATATAACTATAACAAAAAGTACATGTTCAAAAGACAAAGTGCAAAATAGGTTGCTTAAAAGAACAAGCAAGTGGAACCGTATGATGTGACTGAGCAATGGAAAAAAAGAGCCCTTGAAAAAAATATAGAGCGACGTACGTGGAACGACTGACTGCATACTAGGAGGTGACAAATGACAAGATCGTCAAGTGATCGAGGACTGGGTGGGGGGGATACGTGACCTGTGCTAATACTGCAGCTACATAATATTATCTAAATTCTAAGCCTATGTGATTTCTATGTATAATATTATTTGCAACAACATTCAATAGTGAGTTACGTGTACGTAGATCCCTTGCACAACTTACCAGATGGTTATAAAACAATTAGGAACTCCGGGGGATTGAGCACTAATTGATCAGATGGAAAGAAGACAACCACAAAAGACTCATTCAATTCAAATTTTTCATCTCAACGCATTCTTAAGAGGAATTAAGTTACAGGGCTCCTCACAAAATCCCTCGTCACATATAAATTGAGACACACTCCGATGTTATTAAATGTTATGAATTTGGGACACAAGTTGACATCTGTTAAATACTCGTGACAAATATGTGAGAGAAATAAGTTTATGATGGCGTGGGTCATACGAAAGGCTTGACTTACTTGTCTCCGAAAACTTTGAGTGGCTTTCCATCTGGTCCCAGCCCTGCCAGTTTACGACATCGGAAATTTTCGTAATGAACATTGTTCGTCACATCCTTCAAGTCTTGCAAATGCGTTCGGACTACCATGTTTCGAAGAGGTACAAAATCGCAGTGCTCCATGTTCTCAACTAGAATAATTGGAATCGTGCCATTAGTGTACGAGTCAGAGAGAAATACGTGAAATTAACTCCTTACCAATGACCGTTCCCCATGGATACTTCCTCCCACGCACTTTCTTCCCGTCAACTTCTATAACTGTATTTGAACCAACGACAGCAAATGGAACTCTATCCCGCATCATTTTGTTCACCTTATTTTCCTCCTCGTCATCACAATCGGGGAACTCATATATTTTAATTTTGTGCTGGGCGATTTCATTGAGCACCTGCAAGGAATCATGATGAAAGTTAAAGGAGCTCTCTACAGTTCCACAAATAAGACTGAAGATACCAACCAACCTGCTTCTTAAAATGGGCACATTCCTCCGGTGTCATAGTATCAGCTTTGGCCAGAACTGGAATGATGTTCACTTTGTCATGAAGTTTTTTCATCAGCTCAATGTCTAATGGCTTCAGCCCATGCCCAGATGGGGCCACAAAGTACAAGCAGCAATGGACGCGATAATCCAAGATCTGCTTCCTATTCACTCTTGACTCAGCATTTAGATAATCTTCGTAGCGGTTTTCGATGTAATCGATGACAGGTTGCCAGCTAATTAAACAAAAAATTTAATGAAATAATAAATAGATATTTTCTACAGTATGTCATTAGCGTGTGTAATCGTGCGGGATTAAAAAGCAAAACTGACCAGTTGCTGTTATCAACGGCATCACCAAAACCTGGAGTGTCAACAATCGTAAGCGTCAAATTCACACCATTCTCTTTGAGTAAAACTTTGCAAGTTTCCACCTGAAAAAAATCAGTCCCATAGATAGATTGCATGTTAGTTGAAATTGCACAGACCCAGGCGAAGCTGCATTACAAAGTCATATGTTTGGCTCGCCTACCTGAACTGTTTTCTTGATACGATGCGAAGGACCAGGATATTCAGCCGAGTAGATGTCAGCCAGGAACATGGAGTTGATCAACGTAGATTTACCCAGGCCTGACTCACCTGTAGATAATAATTAAATTCTTTGTACAGAATTCCAGCAATGCCAACCTTAGGCGAGTTATACTTCCCCACTGCTAAACTTAATACGAGCAAGTATAGCCAAGGCTGGCAAAAATTTCAAAGGTTACCAGTGCTGCACGCGTGTCTCTTATATTTGCTATAGCAAATCCATACCTATATGAAAAGGTTAAAGTTAAGAGGAGGATTTAGGCACCTAGATCTACTTATCAGACAATGACCTCTGTGAAAGATGATATCAAAATGCTTTTGCACGCACACGTTTTATCTAGATCACTAATATCTCCTAGTTGATGCACCACATACATACAAGTCTACGCTGACTTACAATAGAAAGGTCGATTCGTGACATTTCAAGCTATTCACAGATTATCCAGAGCAGGCTACGCAGACCTTCTTCATCAGCCCATGCGGTATTTCCTTCTGGTACCTGAACACATTTCCTTCTTGTGCCTGAACACATTTCCTTCTTGTGCCTGAACACATTCCCTTCTTGTGCCTGAACACATTGCCTTCTTGTGCCTGAACACAGACGCGTGCTTCCCCCCACATAACTTGTCTATCATATATTGGCCTGCTAATGACTGCTGAATTACTAATTGCACAATCCATGACATCATTCAGAGATCTCCACTTGAGATTTAACCTTCCTATTTTCCTCCAAAAACAACCCGTAAGGGAAAAACCATGAGTGTTTGTCGACTAAAAAGAAAGATGAGATATTTGGACATACCGACAACCATGAGGGTGAAATCAAAGCCCTTCTTCACAGCCTTGCGATAGACTTGATTGGGCAAGTTGGCAAAACCGACGTAGCCATCTAGCTCCTTCCGCCGTTTGTCCTTTTCCTTAAGCTTCTCCTTGGACTCTTTGTCTCTATTGTCTTCTACATTATTGGTGAGATTACTCCGGAGGGCGTCAATTTTGGCAGAAACTGCCGCAACTTCGCTCTTCATTCCTCCGTTTGTGTAATTATTTCCAGGCTGTGTCGAATTTAGCGGTGGTTCAGTTTTAATTGTTGTTACTAATGCGGGTGCTGGCGATGTCTCATTCTTGAAGAAAAGTTCTCTTTTGCTCTGTAACTGTGTATAAAAAAATGAAACAATTGTATGATTACAATAATTACTTAAGACATTTAGAATCCAATAGTTTAGCTCAATGGTTTATCATATTAGCAACCCTGTCAGTAACTCTGAAAAGCGCCTTCATGAACTCGAGTAGTGCGTCATAGTTGAGCCAGTAAGAACTGCGGTATCTTTCTTACTTGCGAACCAAACTATGTAATTTCTTATCTCTTTGAGTGGAAACAGCTGCAAATCTTTCCTATATATTTTCCCAATCAAATCAATTCACAACTACCTTCCAAATACGCCCCGCAAAACGTCACCTTTAGCACAGTCTACGCCAGAGGAAATATTTGCAAAGCGACCTTCTACAATTTAAACCAAGAACGCTCTTCTTCCTACAACAAAATCATTCAAAGA
Organism: Deuterosminthurus bicinctus; assembly: GCA_034698825.1. Classification (NCBI taxonomy): domain Eukaryota; kingdom Metazoa; phylum Arthropoda; class Collembola; order Symphypleona; family Bourletiellidae; genus Deuterosminthurus; species Deuterosminthurus bicinctus. The sequence goes on from JAQIWI010001678.1 coordinate 10,546, forward strand.
AACTGACCGGCTGCCATGGAGATGATCACAAAATAATTCATCATCACAACAACATAATATTACAACAAAAACAGTTGTCATGAATACCCAGACGCAATCTCAGTTCTCCTTCAACTCAAAATTAAGTAATCAATCAATCAAATCAACCCTCACAAGTCACAAGAACCTGAACCGGCAGTATGTAACTTGAACTTGATACTAAAACTTTTACTTTAACCCTAAAAAACAATTAATAATAATGAAAACTTACAGCAGACGTCTGGCTAGGGCGATATGGCTGTGGACCAGAACGAAGTGACGACATATCTGAAATAACACAAAGACAAATAAACTGTCGTCAATTATCACCATTCATCAACATTTTCAACAATCTTTTTTCTTTCTTCATTAACACATATGATGACTAGTAAGTATTATACTTATTTTTCTCACAAACAAAGTGATTTAGCCGCCAAACAAAACTCTCATGTCAGTCCGAACAAATTATTAAAGACACTCATGGGCGACTGACTGGAGTAGCAGAAAGATTGATATTCAACTGTCAGCTTCAATGTCCACTTTGCAAATGTCAATTAGTTTACTATTAACTCAACTCATATTTATATTATCCTCACCTGTCCGTTGCATTTCTCCCTCTTGAGATCCCGAGACAGACCGAGGAACACCCAAACTCCCAACTGTTCGCACTCCCTGCATCCGATCTGCTCAAGTCTACTTGGCCGTTGAGGCTACAGGAGGAAACTAAATAGAAATTTTCATAGCAGCCCAGCCAGCCAGCATTACAACAGCTCGACTCGACTCCTCTCCTGTCGTCCTCCAGCAAGCAACATTTATTTCCCTTCCATTCTTTTTTTTTGTTCCTTTAAGCTTGGGTTGTATGATGATGATGATGGCTTCGCGTCTCCACCCTACACACAACCCCTACAAATCCAACAAGAACTCGGACCAAATCTCCTTCCCCATACAGAAACGAGGAGAGTGAAACTTTGTGCTCGACTCACTCCAGTCACAATTCAACAGCTGCACAGTCGCCGGTCGGAGCATTTGCTTCTTCCTGAAACTGTATGATGAGCAAAGGAAAGCAAAGTCATGGCCATATGAACCGTTGGGTTGGGATTTGGATTTGTAAGCGAAGCTGTGTGAGGAGTAAACTGTATAGGAAGTTATGATCCAAGGGATGTGGACTAATTAGTTACGTCCTAATTAATTCTGAACATTAGTTGACGAGTCTTGACTTGATTTGGAAATATATGCCTGCCTGAGCATATACGGAGGAGGATGATGGTTCAGTTTAGACATTCCTTAAAAATTAGAATAAATGCAAATGCGACCGACATAGAGTTTAAGACAGACGACCTTTATTTCTTGGCTTTCACAGTAGGGTAGAAAATATGTAACATGGACAATTGACACGCAATGGGGAGAGGATGGCCAGAGAGATGACATGGCACTCCCTTGTTGTTCTTTTGGGAATTGTGTTTAAAAGCAGATGAGCATCTTCATCTGGATGCGACCACGACCGCGGGGTGGGGGAGATAGAGAGTGAGAGAGAGACATATACCGCTCTCATTGAAATGGGAATGAGCGAATGTGTGTGCCTCTTTCCATGTCAGCCTCAGGGTTTTTGTTTATAGAGATGTTTTCTTTTACTGAAATTCTGTAAGAATAATAATCAATGGAGTGAAATATAATCAAAGTTTGGAAAGTTATTAAAGGAGACCGTGTTCTTTTTAGAATGATCATCAAAACATACCGGCAGAGGATGGGTGTTCGGGACTGTGTTTCTGTTTTTTCTTCTTCTTCTCCTTCTTCCGCTTCTTTCGCTCTTTGTCCTCGTCGTGACGCTTTTGCTTCTTATGTTTCTTTTCCGCTGCCGCTGCCAGCTCAGCTGCACTCGACTCCTGATGGCTAGGCGTTTCCCCGGCTTTATGCTTGTGTTTCTTGTGCTTGTGCTTCTTCTTTTGCGGGGAGAGATACATGGAGCGAAGCTGTTCGGGAAGCGGTCCGGGATGAAGGCGGAATCCGGTCATTTGGAGGGAGTTTAAAGGAACAAGTTCCTTGCCTCCGACGGGGGGCTTATCGATAACTAGTCTGAGAGAGCTTCCGTCCATGTGACCTGGGCTGTCGATGTAGCCAGGGAGGAGAGGAAGAAAGGAGGACAGAGTGTCTCGAACTCGCTTCCCACTCGATTTATTGTAGGAGTGCTCAAGCCCGTAATGAGCCATGAGATTAGTAGCTCCAGTTAATTCACTATCCGGAGGACGTTCTTTAACTAAATAAAATGGTCCTGCAGCAACAATTGATGGATTTTTTCCCAAGGATATCGTTGCTTTCAGGGTTCCTGTGGAGTCCTGTCGTGGAACCACTGGAGATCTTGACCCCCTCGGGGATGACTTGGGCGAATACTGTTCCACTTTTCGAAATTGGTCACTCATTGTGCCGTGTCACTGAATGTCTTCTTTTCTCAATTTCACAACAAATATTCTCCACACCTACGTCTGTGACCTGTGAAGGAAATTGTAATATCAACAAATTAGCCTCCAAAATGCTCTCAACAAATGGCTTATGTGAATTATATATTATATTTATAATATTAATAAAAATTTATAGCTTCCATTAAAAATCAGCTTTACCTTTGACTCACAGATCTCAGTAGCAATATCTACAATTATACAAAAAATTCAACTTGGGAATATAAAACTTAATCCTAGTGGGACAACACAATCAGTTGCTTCCCGACTCCTTCTCAGGCTTAACTTTAAAGTTTACTGGAATACAACCACAGTTTTCGATAACTTGTTACCCATTCTCAAGCTTGAAATTTTACAGACAAATTGATTGAAAATTAATTAATTTCACTCCTATACGTTCAGCGAGCGTGTGACAAACAGACAGGTAACTTCTCAGCCGATGGGGCAAACGCCTTTCTTAAAAACCACACATTTTCCCAACTACTTTCACACCAATAAAATTAGTTACAAGTACAATTTAAAAAGATAACACTTTAATTAAAGTTTAAATATTTGTGTAGTAAAACCCCGACAATTAATTCTTCCAATTCCATATCAGTCAAAAGGGGTCACGCAAGCTTGAATCGTCCGCTACGTCGACCATTGAGCTCAACACATCAACTCCTTGCGGCTGCGGCAAATCTTCATGGCCGGTCGGTCGTGGCTCGGCTCGTCGTCTTGTTTTTTGGGCCTCAGAAAACTCTTCTGGAATCAAAAACTGTTCTTAATTTTGCAGTCAGTAAAAGTTCATGAAAAGTTGCTGTAATTTAGAATGTAATTTAGCCTCTGAGGCTACTAATGCACGAGAAGTCCTAGCTTAATTGTAGCAACTCAAATTTTGTAGAACATCAAGTGACCGGTAAGGTAAGTCATAAAATTTTATTTTCCAACCGAATATTATCTAATGGATTGAAATTTTTGTAGATTACAGTTACGTCGACTGTTTCTTACGAGCCGGAATTGTAATTTCAGCACTTTGGGACTGACTTCATTGCTCCCTAACAATGGCTCTGGGGGGTAAGAAGGCCGGAATTTTGTCCTTTCGGACAGGAAATATAGTTGAGGTGCCCGAATTCGATATGGTATGTTTGATGATTTGTCTGTTTGTGGCTAACCGGAATTTGCTGTCTATGTTTTGATGTGTGTTAAAATAAATTGGATGCCTTGCAGGTCGGATCATGTCGCTCTGTGAGTGAGTTCGAGAAGTTAAATCGTATTGGAGAAGGAACCTACGGCGTAGTTTGTAAGTGATGGATCATGACATGATTTTGGAAAAGATGAATAGTAATAGTTGACTGTGGGTATGGGTGTATGAAGATCGGGCCAAAGATACCAGGCATGAGGATATAGTTGCTTTGAAGAAACTGCGAATGGAGCGGGAGAAGGATGGCTTTCCTGTAAGCGCATTGCGAGAGATCTCCTTACTTCTCAACATACGTCATCAAAATGTGGTCAAATTGAAGGAGATAGCTGTAGGACGGAATTTGGAAAGGTATGAGAGAATGACTTTATTATGTACACATCACTATAGAAGGTACTTAACTAGACTTTTGACCCTTGTCAGTCTCTTCCTGGTGATGGAATACTGCGAGCAAGATCTGGCGAGTTTATTGGATAACATGCAGACTCCGTTCAAGGAACCTGAAATCAAATGCATTATGATTCAGCTATTCAAGGGACTGAGTCATCTTCACCGGAACTTTGTTGTGCACCGTGACTTAAAAGTGTCTAATCTTCTCATGACTGATAAAGGGGTGGTGAAAATAGGTATGTTTTTTTCTATATATCTGCCGGGATGAAAACTTCTGTCTTCTGAAAATCGATTTTTTTTTATGTTTAGCTGACTTCGGCTTAGCAAGAAAATATTCGCTTCCTCTGGAACCCATGACTCCAAATGTTGTGACATTGTGGTACCGAGCACCCGAATTGCTCCTTAATGCCAAGACGCAGACAACAGCAGTAGACATGTGGGCAGCTGGTTGCATTTTTGGTGAACTCTTATCCCACAAGCCGTTACTACCCGGACGATCGGAAATTCATCAACTGGACCTTATCATCGATCTTCTCGGCTCACCCAATGATACAATCTGGCCTGAATTCTCTAGTTTGCCAGCAGTTCAGAACGTTACACTCAAACATCAGCCCTACAACAATGTCAAAATGCGCTTCCCTCTCTTGACTGGAGCAGG